>JABSTQ010003034.1:0-27579 GCA_013358835.2 Ixodes persulcatus
ATCTATAAAAAATAATGTATGGAGGCTATAGATTCGAAAGAAAATGCATCCACTTTTGTATCCTTTATCTATAGTTTTTTAGCCGCTTTTTTTGCGCTATACTTCCTTTATGATCAAATTATTTCGGGGAATTTTTAAAGACGTTGAATCTTGTCAGATTCTGAATAGAGTTCTCCTTGTTTGGTAATGGCTCTCCCACAGTGTGTTTCAGGCTATGCCAATTTGTGTGTTTTATATTAGCCGGAAATTGAGAATTTGTACTCTTATTATACTCTTATAACTGGTAATGATAGCGATGTCTTATTTATTTCTGCACTTCCTGTGCCCGAGTCGTCGTGAAAGCGAAGGGTTCACTCAGAAATTTCCCTGTGGAAAGTTTTTGTTAACTTGGTTCCACTAAAATCTATTGCAAAGTGTACGACATGCCGAACTCCTTCATATTCATTTGTTTTTGTGAGTATCTTTTTCTTATAAAACATACAGAGCGCCTGAAGTAAATCCTGTATATACGAATGGGATCCAATAAAATGTTTTCGAATCACTTTCTGTTGTTGACCCCAAAATGCTCCACCAGTCAGGAGTCAATATGGAGATAGTGTAACTTTAATGTCTAACAGTACATTTTGCACGGATTCTATCGTAAAAATTAAAATAAAACTGCGTCAACATAAAAAAAAAAGAAAAAGAAGCGGCTCCGGGAGCCGAGTAGCTCCCGAGAGCCTAGCGAAGAGGGAGGCGAGGAGGAAAGAGAGGGAAAAAGAGAAGGAGAAGGGTACCGGAGAACAGGAGCAGAAATGCCCAAACCGAAACCGAAACTAACTTGACCGGAACCGGAACCTGCATATATGCTTAAAGGACACATGCAAAGAAAAAAACATTTTTTTTTAAACAGCTTAGATGGAAAAAGGATATCATAAAACGATTTTACAACGAAGAAAAAAAATTTTTAGAGCTATATTTACGGCGCTATACGAATTTGTAGTTGGCGCCCGCGGGCGCCGCAGAAAAGTGGCCCTTATTTATCACGTGACGGGCCCATATTTGTCACGTGGTGCTCGCACTCTTTCGGAAGCTTCCTATGGCCTCTAAAAGTAACTTATTCATCTTTATTTAAAGTATAACAAAAAACTAAGATTAGTAAGTAACTTTTAGAGCCCAAAGGAAACTCCTGAAAAAGCGCAAGCAGACGTGATAGACCTGTGCGCCGGTCAAATGACGGCGGCGGCGCCCCGAACCAGACGAACTTATGCGGCGGCGGCGACGGCGGCGTGGAGAAACGCGTTGAAGCGGCGTTCGCACAACGCTCAGCGTGGGGCGGCGGCGTCGCTTTACGGCTCCGGCGACGCAGGGCGGTGCCGCGCGGGCCTACCACGTGACCAGCGGCGGCTCCGGCGGGCGCCAACTACAAATTCGTATAGCGCCGTAAATATAGCTCTAAAAATTTTTTTTCTTCGTTGTAAAATCGTTTTATAATATCCTCCTTCCATCTAAGCTGTTTAAAAAAAAAATGTTTTTTTTCTTTGCATGTGTCCTTTAATGCCGCCTGCTAGGAGCGCTAGCTGTCACTGGTCTATCTGGGCAATACCACCTAGAACACAAGGCCTGCGCGTTTCCTCCTCTAAACGTCATCACTAGTAGATCCCCTCAGCGCCCCCTAGGTAGCCCGGATGAGCACCGTCGTCTGCTACATCATCTGCGACATCGTCTGCTCCATCGCCTGCTTCAGTGGTTTGTGTAGCAGATAATGAAACAGATGCGCATGCCGAGTGTCTGTTGCTATAGCATACGATGAAGTTAGACGTTCACGTGGAGCGTCAAATGCATGAGTGAAAATGCCTTACTGCTGTGCGAAGGGCTGTAAAGCCCTTCGCTGGACGCTGGACGCTGGCACTGGACGCCATTTTCGAGGGCGCTGTTTATAGAACTTTCCAATGTTTACAAAATCACAGTCCAGCGTGCGATCTTCACAGTCCAGCACGTGCGTGGTCGTCGCTTCGGAAAGCGAGCAAAGCACGCGCCATACGCACGAACGCTCAAAATGGCACCGGCCGCCACAAGCTTGTTTTTGGAAAGGTCTATACTCCGGGTCGCTGCTTTGAAGCGTTCTTCCGCAGAACGAGCGCGCGCGCTAGAAATGCTCGTCTCAAAGCAAGGAGCGCGTGCTAGCTCGTGCTTGTGGCCGAGGGAGTATTCGCGTGCGCGTTGCAAATGAACTGGAAGCTCGCAATCAGCTCGCGCTCAGCAGTCACGCACCATCACGCACACAGCTGTGGCCGCAGGTGAATGCGACGTAGTTGCGACGTGGCCCATACTCTCGTCAAGCTTCAGCCTGTTTGCCGCTTGGGGCGGGTCGGGGATCTACTAACGAAACGTCATGCGCAGGCCTTGTATTCTAGGTGGTATTGATCTGGGCCGCTGGGGCCTATGGCAGTGTCCACTCTTTACCTTGTGTATATTACTCTATGACTGAGGCAGGAAAAGAGGAAAGTTTCAAAGTAGAAGAAAAATGAACAGTCGAGGACACGTCTCTAGAGACGTGTCCTCGACTGTTCATTTTTCGGCAGATTGATACTTTAGACCCATGTTGCGGATAAAAAAACAGGACGCGGGATGGCCAAAAAAACATGCTTTTCGTGTAAGGCTCGTCAAATTATGAGGCGCTGGAGAAATTCAGCCTTCTGCGTTAAGTCCTTATTTCGAACTCTTTTTGTTCGCCTTCCGCCCATTGAAAAGCATGCGGGAAGGGCCTTAGAACGCACCTGGTATCGCTGCGCCGCAGCGTTCTTCCGCACGTCTGCTTTCCTCGCCGTCACCATGGCAACGAACGCCGAATGAATGGAAGCACGCACGGTACCGCCGCGTGAAGCCAGCAACAGCTGACGCCATTTTACGAACGCCGTCTGCTAGCCAAAGCCGAACGCGGTATGTCAGATCAACCGCTTCCGCCGTTGCTCGATCGCCGTCGGCGATCGAGCACCGGCGGAGGCGGTTGCGGCGGAGGCGGTGGAGGCGGGCGATCGAGCACCGGCGGAGGCGGTTGATCTGACATACCGCGTTCGGCTTTGGCTAGCAGACGGCGTTCGTAAAATGGCGTCAGCTGTTGCTGGCTTCACGCGGCGGTACCGTGCGTGCTTCCATTCATTCGGCGTTCGTTGCCATGGTGACGGCAAGGAAAGCAGACGTGCGGAAAAACGCTGCGGCGCAGCGATACCAGGTGCGTTCTAAGGCCCTTCCCGCATGCTTTTCAATGGGCGGAAGGCGAACAAAAAGAGTTCGAAATAAGGACTTAACGCAGAAGGCTGAATTTCTCCAGCGCCTCATAATTTGACGAGCCTTACACGAAAAGCACGTTTTTTTGGCCATCCCGCGTCCTGTTTTTTTATCCGGAACATGGGTCTAAAGTATCAAACTGCCCATTTTTCTTCTACTTTGAAACTTTCCTCTTTTCCTGCCTCAGTCTCGGGCTAAGAACAAAATGGTTTCTGGATCGTTCGGCGTAGAACTTTCGGTGCGTCGAACATTCGGAACTCGATCAGACGAGAATGTTCTCGGACTTACGAGAAGCCCAAGTTGAAAGAATAAATAAAAGGACAGTCCGCTAACTGGAATTGAACCTACACCATCCGCGCGAAAGTCAAGCGCGGTAACCACTCGGCCACGCACGCGCTTGCTCGCCAACGCGCGTGGCAATATTTAGCAGGGTCTAACAGCACGGGCCGTGCAAGATTTAAAGGAGAGAAGAGCCCGGATTGTCAAGTTAAAAAAGTTGGACACATACATACATACATACATTATGCTCTCCGGAGAGGGGCTGCAGTGACTTCACTACCTGTTTTCTAGAAAATTAATTGCCCCTCTCTTATCATTGCAAGGGGGTATGTATCGGTTTTTAAATGTTAACGAATGTTGGCAGCTGCTCATATTAGCTGATGCCACAATTTAGCTAAATGAATAGCACTTCATTATGCTTTAAATTATGATAAGCTCATTGTTGGACTGAAATTAGCTGGCTTGCCATGAATCAGATAGAGGTGGGGTTAACAGTAACAGCAAGTCACCAAAATTGAGCATCAGATTTTGTAGTGGTATTGTGTCCTGCTCTTAAGATGATGATTAAATTATAAATTATACTTTTGATTGTTGTACTGTTCACTTCAGGTGTGTGTGGGTGGAAACATCTCGATCACAAGCAAGTCATATGACGACATGCTGAAACGCCCAAGGATTATTTGTTTGTCAGGGAGGCGGCTGTATCAATTTCTTTCGACGGCGGGCTTGGCAGGAAGGAACTTGACTGGAATGATCTCCAATTGCACGAAAGGTTCCCCCAAGCCGGCTCTGGACAAGACGAAGTTTGATATACTTTCCATTAAGAATTAATGACCTTTACCTAGATTTTATATATTTCAGCGACTTGTGTTATTGTATTTATTATTGGATTCATTGAGAAAACTGATGCCGGTTGAAGTGCATTTTATCTAAATAAGAGATCCGGCTGTGTGTATTTATACAGCAGTGCCATCGGGCTCAACAAAAATGAAGCTGCAGCGTCACAATTTTCTTAGAAGGTGATCGCTTACTCAGAACAGGTGGCTGTGCCCATTATTACAGCTATTGCTACAGAGATTATTGCGTCGTTTAAAATATATTTGTATTTTTAGAAATCGCGTCTCTACCTGAAATAGTTTCATTAAGCTCGGCACTGACTTAATTGGCACTCTGCCAGCACCTCAAGGACGGTGTTTGATTTAGGAAACTGCTACTACTCCTCATAAGTATGTTGCTAGTTAATCCCATCCATTTAATGAAATTGGAGCAACTCTCTATGACAGTGGCATTGTCATGAGAATATATTGTCACGAATGACGAGATGACGAAACAAAGAATAACCGAGAAAACTAGAACGTTTAATGGGGCGAACTTGTGCCCGAAACAAAAAAGAAACGGAAGGGAACGACAAAGCTTCGCGGGCGTCGAAGTCGGCGTAGCAGCTGAATCGAATGCTGGGGTGAGATTGACTGCGGCTCGCCACGCGGAGCCTTCTATGTACACGCGCGGGCTTCTGGACAATCGGCGTAGAAGGTTCGCCGTGTAGAACATTCGTACCTCGAACAATCAACAAGGTTCTCGAATTTACCAAAAATCTAAATTGAAAGAATAAAAAAAAAAAAAAAAAGACGCGCCGCTCTCAGGAATCAAACCTGGGGCTGCCTTTCCGCACGAAAGTCAAGCGTGGTAACCACTCGGCCACGCACGCGCTCGCCCGCCGACGCGCGTGGCATATGCTGTAACTATTGTTTGCGCTGTCGAACAAGACTATTGTCTGGGGCTATGCTATAATGTAGTGTGGATGCACGTGCGTCATAAAAGCAACTACTATCGGCGGTTAGCAGCTGGCTTTGAGATTAGCGACTAAGTACCAACAGTTCTCTGACCAGCTGTATTGCCGTACTGACAGTCATTCGGCTCGAGCGGCTTGGAGTAGCACTCTCTACGTGACACCTTGTAAAACCTTGTGACTGGGCAGAGCAGCTGGCTCCAGTCTAAAATTGAACATGGTTACAGCAACGTTTATCAGATATCCTGTATCCAAATTCTTCAAATTGCAGGACGCAACAAGTTGTCTCTTTTTGCTTCAAAACTGCCCGAAAAATGCATGTCTGCTTATTCAATACAAATAAACATAATCACGTTAAGCTGAAAGCAGTGCGGCCTATATTCAATCTCACTCGTGCGCAGCACTCGCAATTGTACAAGTTTCCAAAGGGTGTGCTGTCGGCTCAGCGGACTAATATAGCGAAGTCAATTCAAGAGAGTGTCACCCATGGTGAATTACTCATTACGGCAGCAGACCAGTTTAAATGACCGGATGCTAATCCCGGAACCATCTGGTACTAGGCAGGAGTGGCTCCTCTCGTTACCGGTATGACATGCGCATAGTCCAAGGCTGCACGCTTCTGTGGCTTCGTTTGCTAATTTCAGCACTTTCCTTACGCTATATTGTTTAGTCTCAATGTTAGAGGGGCTATCGTCTACAGTTCTAAGCTAAACAGCCTTTTGTTTTATAGGAAACAAAGTATCTGGTACGTTTATGCCTTAGTGGTATGTTTTATGCCAATGAATCTCATTCCCATCGTGCGGTACAACCAAACTTATGTAGATAATCGTCGCTTTTCAGCCACAATCATAGTCTGAAGTGTCACCAAGGAAAAAAAAAAAACCTTGTTTTTACTAGCTCATTGAAGAAGTAAAAACAGCGCGAACAAGACGAAGGACAAGAGGAGACGTAGACAGAGCGCTGACTCTCAACTGAAATTTATTGCAAAGCAACACATAAAAATTGCCGCGAATAAATAGGACGCAATTTTTATCATCTTGTCATGCACTATGACTGTCATACACGTGCCCCCAGGAACGCCAGTTCTTTATCAAACAGAGCGATCGAGGGCGCACCTACGCACACTCTTCCCTCTCTTTTCTTTCTCTTCCCGGTACTATTATTACATGGACTCACTTCCCGGCATGAATTGTTCCATCACTGGTCCCATTATTTTCTGTCAAAAGGTAACTAACTACATGGTTTGATGTTATGTTTCACATAGCTGATGTTTTGTATTCATGTTTTCTTTTGGCATTACAACCGTATGTAATGCCTTGGGGCCTTTAAGGGGCTAAATAAGTAAGTAATTGAACTATGTATTTTTTGTTTAGGAGTTTTCTGCAGTAACTTGTGCTACGCTGCAAGTGCAGTCCGAAGTGCAATTGTGACCTTTTTGTGGTGTCCAAGTGCAAGAGCAAGTGTACATGTGAGATCCCGAAGAGGCTGGCTCTTCTAAACAAGCATGTGGCTGCCAAGATCACGGATGTCCACCGCCAGGCTAAAAGATCGTAAGCTTCGAAGGGGAGAAGTAAAATACATGTTTCTAAAACATTTATTATGATTTATTGGTCACAAACATGTTCTGAAATTATTGTAGGCATAGAGTGTGTCCTTATTCAGTTAATATTAATTCAGTCACACATCTAGGCTCTTTACAAGCTATGTTTGAAAAGCCTTTTCTCTAACTTATTTTTTTCATCAACACGTTTGGCCTACAATATTTTTGGATCTAAAAATTAGATCTGAATAATTCCTTTAAGGTTTCATAGCTCACAAATCGGAGACTGCAACAATACTACGACTTTTGAAAGATGTGTACTATATATTTTTCAATTAGAAGTAGGTATTGAGTAATTTTGAATTTTCGGTGAGAGAATTTCAACATGTTATAACTTATCTTCTCATGTTGCTAAAACAATAAAATTGTGTTGTTGCACATTATATTCATTGTAGACTATGTAGACAATCCTTTTCCCATGTTTTTGATGGGACGTATGTAAAAGTTGGGAAAAAACCTTGCCCTAAAGTAGTGAATTTCTTGAAAACTGAAACTGAGGAGGAAAAATAAATCATGTGCATAGCACACATAATTACAGTAGATGTGAAGATTTCATCCAAGTTTGTTTAGAAATAACAAAAAAAAAGCTTTATAACGAGTGAACCACGAGTTGCTATGGTTGATCAGGGTTGAGTTGTTCTGTTCTATTTTAAGTTTGCATAGATATTTCAAAGTACCTGTTTTATTTTAATGATGTTTGCATCCAAAACATTTCCATATCAATTATGTCTATCAATTGTGTCGGTTAACAACTTTGTGTTGCGTGAACAATGCCTAGTTATTGCCCTTTGCAGATGTCAAGCATTTTATGAGTGTTCATTTGTGTGTTGCCTTTGATAAGCTACAATATTTAGCACTGAGCAAATGCTATTTTTAATGAGTGATCGTGATATACTTTTCTCAAGTCTTTTTTTTAATAAGAGGGCAGAGTATAGTTTAGTTTTTGTGTGTAAAGGTGGATAATGGGGTCGGAGGTAATGACCCACTTTTATGTCATCAAATTCCTTTCGAAATGACTACATGCTGCAAATGCCTTCATTTTCGTGGGCTCAGTATTTTATGACCGGGAGTGAAATGCAATGTATTTGTATTCATGGGGTGACTTCTATACGTGGCCGAGTTTTCACGATTTTCGTCAAATCTCGATAATTAGGTCCTTTCAAAAATTAAGTCGTTTACAGTATTCATGCCATGTATGAAAGTTTGCCTGTTTTGTCATGTCTGCAATTTGTTTAATACTTGTTAGCTGTTGGCACACACAGCACCTTGTAAATTTGCCAGAAGGTTTAAACGGGCTCTAAAGACATGTGCAATTTCTGTGTGGTATTTCGTGACATGTGCTTCTGAATTTGTTAGTCTTCTGCGTGTGTGCATCAGAGCTTTAGAGACCTACTAGTTTTTGTTGAATGGACCAAAACATTATTTTTCTTATTAGCATTTAGAAGTGTAAGTGAAGAGAATAAACCGAGCAATGACACAATATAGCCTGTGCCTGTAGTCCTTTCTGGAATACACCTATAGCCTGTAGATTTATGGACTGCTAGACCTGCAGGCCGATAAACCAGTACTGGTCGACCAATAGGCCCATACACCAATAGGCCCATACAGCAATAGACCAATACGCCGATAGGTGTCAATAAACCGATAGGCTATCGGTTTTCTCTATGAGAATTTTTACTAGGGACGTCAGAAGGTGAACTACGCGATTATTTGAAAGTCTGCAGGTTTTGATGAAATTATGATACGCGATCTCCGAAGGAATTTGAAAAACTTAAATATATTCTCATGAAAATGTTGAACGGTATTATAGAGACAGGAGATTGGCCGGCAGGAATGAAAACAGCGGCTGTTGAGCCACTTCACAAAAGGGGAAAGTAGACGACTTTAAAAGTTATCGGCCAATATCAATTTCATTATGCTTTTCGCAGGCACTGGAGAAGCGTCTTTTTAAAGTAATGAGTAGTTTCGTTGAGCGGTTTAGTGTATTGTATGTTCATCAATACGGATTTGTTACGGAACGAGGAACGCGGGCACTTTTGGAAACTTTAGTGATTGCCTACTCGCAGGATTTGAAAAATTATGTTTATCTGTGCATTCTTTTTTAATGTATCGCAAGCATTTGACAGCATACATCCTGAAATACTTTTTTTGTAAACTGTACAGGCTTGGTCTTGAAAGCCCTTTTCTTTCGATTCTGAAAGGGTACCTTTCAGGACGATCTCAGGTTGTGACTTTTAGAAATCACAAAAGTAGTAGAACTTCCCTAACGGCCGGGGTGCCGCAAGCTCGGTCTTGTCGCCTTTGCTGTTTAATTTATACGTAAATGACTTTCTCTCGGCTATTTCTGAATGTAGAGTTTTTCAATACGCAAACGGCACGCATCTGGTGTCATGATATACAAGTTATCAAGTGGCCATTAAAAAAACTACAAAATGACCTGCTTTCTGCGATGGATTGGTTTCATTCAAATTTAATTGCAGTGAATGCTTCAAAGACTAAGCTTGTGTTATGTCCAAGGAAGCGAGCCCAATGGCAGTTGGGAGCAGCGGACAAAAAACTAGGAAGTAAAGACGTTGTTCGACCAGTGCGTTTGTCACCATGTTGGCGTTGCTCATCGTGTTCCGATAATAAACGGAATTATTAAGTAAACACTGGCGACGAGTACGGTCCCACCCCCGTGGATAACACCACAGCCCAAGCGGACGCAAGTATGTCAGCCCGCACACCTGACTTCGCCGGCCGCATGGAAGAGTTTGGCGACTCGAACGGCACTTCGTGGACATCGTGGTACGGTCGTCTCCAGTTTTATTTTCAAGCGAACGACATGACCGACCCAATCAAGCAACGGGCACACTTGCTCACGCCATGCGGAGCACACACCTGACATTGTGTGTGCGGTGCTATAGCCCAGCACGCCGGACCAGGTGAGCTACACCAACCTTGTTAAGGCGTTACAAGCGCACTTCGACCCTCGCTCGTCTAAGGTGTACAGTCGGACCATGTTTCAGCGACGCAACCAGCTGGCAGGAGAATCAGTTAACGAATACGTGGCAGCACTGCGGAAGTTAGCCACGCACTGTGATTTTGGAACGCTGCCATCGGCGATCGCAACAACGATGCCACCTGCAACTGGAACAGCGAACGTTGGAGCAACGACGACGCTGCAAACAGGAACTGCAGCTAGGGTTGCTAACCCGACGTTGCTGCCATTGGAGGTGATGTTACGCGACCGGCTCGTGCATGGTTTACGCGACGAGCACCTCCAGCAGCGACTCTTCGCGGAGAAAGATCTCACTTTTTCCAAGGCCTATCATCTCGCGGTCAGCGCGGAGAGCGCTGTTCAACAACAACAAAAGTTGAAATCCGACCAGTCGGAAGTGAACAAAGCCACAACCAGCGCAGGATGGAGAAGTTCTCACAAGACGCAAAGTGGGCAAGGACAACGCCGTTGGCGCTTAGACGACGTACACAGCCCCAACTCATGCAAGTTCGCGACAGCAACGTGCCACAACTGTCGGAAGCGAGGGCATATCGAAAAAGCCTGAATTTCAATAAACAAAGCTACAAATAAAGGGCCGCAACGCAACTACTTGGGCACATTAACAGAGCCTCAACCTGCTGAACAACAAATGTCAACATTACATGACCTTCACTCAGTAGCAAGTGAGTCCACTACCCCTAAAATCACAGTGACAGTCACTGTACAGAGCCAACCAGTGACATTTGAGGTTTACTCAGGTGCCGCTTGCACCTTGGTCAGCAGTGATGCGCTTCGAGCTGTATGGCCTACAAAACCACCTGTTTTAAAACCAGGTGACATTCGGCTGCGCACCTGGGCAGGCCAGAAAATTGAAGTCCTCGGAACAGCAACAGTGGATGTCAGCCACTCAAGCAAGACTTGCCAGCTTCCATTACTTGTGGTCCAAGGTGCTGGATGAAACTCGCTTGGACGCAACTGGTTTGAACCACTGGGCATTGAGGTCAGTGGCATTCACCAAACCACACACGATGGCACCATTACACAGCTTTTGCAGAAAGTTTAGTCAGTCTTTTCTGAGACCATCAGTGGTCACGTAGGAGCACCAGTACACCTTGAATTGAGAGATGAAGCGCGACCCAAGTCTCTGAAAGCGCGGCTCGTTCCTTTGCACTCCGTTCAGCCGTCGAGACGGATATTGACGGACTGGAACAGCAAAGTATTTTGGAGCCTACACAACATTCTGAGTGGGCGACGCCGTTGGTGTTGGTGAGAAAGAAGGATGGAAACATTCGTCTCTGTGGTCTATCGCAGCACCGTGAATGAGGTCACGAAGAGGTATTTTATCTTTTGCCGAAAACGGAAGCCTAGCGCAAGCCTACCAACAACTTCACGTAACTACAGCTACGGCTGAGCTGCTCACCGTAAACACAGTAAAAGGATTGTACAAGGTGAAGAGGCTTCCCTTCGGTGTGACAGCAGCTCCAGTAATATTTCAAAGGTTCATGAAGACCACCTTGAGTGGGCTAACCGGTGTCTGTGTGTACCTCGAAGACATCATTTTCAGCGGTGCCACGGAACAAGAGCACAAGAAACGATTGTCAGCCGTGCTACAGCTACCGCTGTAGCTGTAGCTACAGCTGCTACAGCGACTGGCAAAGGCAAACTTGCGTCTCAACAAGGCAAAGTGCCGCTTCAGTGTACCGGTAGTACATTTTCTAGGCCACAAGATTAAATACACACTACAGACGAAAAGGTACAAGCGATAGTGAAAGCACCCGCTCCGACTAGGAAGCAGACTCTGAAGTCATTTTTGGGCATGTTGGCCTTCTACGACCGTCTTTTACAACAGAGAGCCACAGTAGCATCCGTACTGTATGAGCTGCTACAGAAGACACTCCATAGAAAGGGGAAGAAAGACATCAGAGAGCTTTCGAAGAGCTCAAGAAACTGATCATGAAGTTGACAGTCCTGGCGCACTACGATGAGGCAAAGCCACTACTGGTCTCATGTAACGCCTCACCGTACGGTGTAGGTGCGGTGCTAGCATAGCAGGACAGTCAAGGCAGGAAAGCAGCGATAGCTTTCGCGTCCCGGACATTAGGTGCTGCTGAGCGCAACTACGCTCAACTGGATCGGAAAAGCCTTGCTGTGGTGTTCGCAGCCAACCAGTTTCACAAGTATATTACGGGACGACCGGTAACCTTCGTGACCGACCACCAGCCACTACTGAGAATTCTCGGACCGCAGAAACCGGTTTTCCAGATACTTTTACCCCGCCTGACACGTTGGTGTCTTAAGCTTGCAGCCTACGACTACGACCTGAAATACATAGCCGGCAAGTTGCATAAGAACGCCGACGCGCTAAGTAGGTTGCCGTTACCAGATCGCATCGAGGAACCTCACGCTCTTTGTGACATCCTCATGTTCGAAGCCCTTCCAAGTCCGCCTTTTACAGCCGAGTTGGTGGCAAGATTAACGCTGGAAGATGCCATCCTGTTCAAACTTTACAGAGCGATACAAGAGGGCACGGTACAGAAACTGAAGGGAGACGACTTCACCGCTTATCGCATAAGAGGCACAGAGTTGGCAATTCATTGCGGATGCATCACCTGGGGCGCAAAAGTCGTCATGCCAACAGCAGCCCGCAAGCAAGCAATGGCCCTGGTCCACGCAGGCCATCGAGGAGTCGTGGCTATGAAAACTTGTGCGTGCAGTTATTTATGATGGCCAGGTTTTGATGACGACATTGAAACAACAGTTGGAGCATGCGAGCCATGCCAGCGCACGCAGACGAATCCGGCAAAAGCTCCGATTCCTTCGTGGACGAAACCATCGGCATCATGGCATACGCTCCATGTAGATTTTTCTGGTCCCTTGGAGGGACGTATCTTTTTGGTAGTTGTGGATGCCTATACTAAGTGAATAGAGGTGAGACAAGTAGCTCGTCCCACATCGGCATTGGTCATTGATGTACTGCGCTCACTGTTAGCGACATTTGGGATACCACACAAAGTGGTGTCAGACAATGGAACAGCGTTCGTGTCTGTCGAAATACAGAACCTTTACAATGACAAGGGAGTTCGGTACGTAACGTTGGCTCCATCCCATCCCGTTACCAACGGGCAGGCAGCGCAATACGTTGACGAGTTGAAGTGAGCGCTGGCCCGAGAACCGTTTGCATTGGTGAACCTGAGACTTTCACGGTTCTTGTTCCGTCAGCATAGTACGGTTCACCAAACAACAGGCGTTACTCCAGCTAAGGCCATGTTTGATCGGGAGCTAACAACTCTCCTCGATCGCCTCGTACCGACAGCAGAGTCACCAACAGTAACAGAGAAGTTACCGCGAAACAGGCAACTGCAACCCGGAGAAGTAATGGTTCGGCAGTTTTTGAACAAGCCCAACTGGATTCCTGGCACCCTAATTAGACCAATGGTTCGACGTTCGTGGCTTGTTAAGTGTGCAACTGACATCACTCGCCGACACTTGAACCACATTCGCAAACGCGACGCCTTGAAGAAGATGCAAATATTGGGGCACCAGTGACGCTCACACGGGGCATGGGCCTGGATGATGAAGAACCAGAAACTACGGCACCAGAGAGGCAGCTAGACAGAACGGCTCCGCGCAGATCTAACCGGACGAGACGGCCGCCTCCCAGGTACTGCGTCTGAGAAGGGAGAGGTGTTATTTCCAAGGAAGCCAGCCCAATGGCAGTTGGGAGCAGCGGACAAAAGACGAGGAAGTGAAGACGGTGTTCGACCAGTGCGTTTGTCTCTATGTTGGCGTTGCTCACCGTGTTCCGATAATAAATGGAATTATTAACTAAACAGCTTGTTTGCTTCAAACACCTGCTTAAGGGGGATTCAACCGCTCGTCACTCAATGGGCAAATTTCTCTACACAAGCCTGAGTTTCAGGAATGCACCAGAGTATTCATTCTTTTGGAGGTTAATTATGAAGACGTAATGAAGGTTGTACGGCCCTAAGAATTTTCCTTGAGAGCGCTGGAGATTTTTAATAAAATCCAGAAATATGACCGCTTCGGCTGTTTTGAGCGCGTTTTGGGGCCTTTTTGAGAATACAATTATTTAGAAGACAAACGTGACGAAACGCTTGGCCGTACGTACTAGGGGTGCTTCTAATCTTAATTTTAAGACCATGACGATAAAACTTAATATTGTTGTATTTGCGTATTTGCGTAAATAAAATCACTTTGTTAATTTTATTTTCAACGTGTTAAACCAGATGGTGAGACTAGTACTTAATGCCTTAAAACGAAGATCTTCTTGATATTTTTCTCTCGAGCTCGAATTCGACCGCGATGGCTGGTGGCTCGGGGATAGGTAGCACGTGTAGCGAAAGCTCGACCTGCAGAGCCCACTGATCGTGGATTCAATCCCCCGCCCCTGCCCGTTTCAATCTGGATGAGCATCGTACTGGCGTGCGGTCATGTATCACTGTTGCGTGATGCGCGCTAAAGACGTCAGACTAGCAGCAATATACTGCACTGGCTTTCATCTCCAACGAAGACACCAGACTCCCTCGGTGCTGACTAACTTCCCGCTATCTAAACATACACACAACAGAATCCACCTCTTTCGAAATCATGGTTCCAGAGTTTCTGGTATGAAAACACATGTTCGCGTTCCATGGATTCACGAGCGGCCATGGCATGCTTTCAAGCGAGATCTCGTGAAAGCGCTCGTGGTGTGCACGCGCGTTCTCTACCCAAAAATCTCGAACCGGTGACTTCGTAAAAAGGTGGATTACAATTGATGGCTCCGTTAGTCTGCACTTATTGAACGTTGCAAAAAAAAACAAACAAAAAAACTAACGTGCCATTTAGTGATTGACCCGAGGATCCGCAACTTTGTCGCGAAGCTGGCACATACCTGCGATCAACTTAGTCCAATCCTTTGTAATGCCTCAATGTATATTATCACTGCCGCACATTATGTCACACTGCATTATTATTATCACCCCCTAGACGGGCCTCACAGGCATTCATTGTACGGGCTGCATGCCTATCTGTGGCGCTTGCGCTTACGAGAAAAAATAAATAGATATCTACCTACAAACGAATATTTTGGTTGTATGCGTTACATCATTGAGAGCGGTCGTGTTCCCTGATGACACGGGGAAAAGATCGATGTTTGCAGTGCTGCCAAAACTAGATTTTGACAAACAGTAAGAATAAATGCCATGCAGAATAGGGTGTTTAAATTCCCATTCACACAGTTGCGTTTTAGAGTGTTTGACTGCGCTGCGCCAAGAAACGGAAGCAATTCACCGGAACATCTGTGCTTTGTACGAAGCGTGGAATTCAATTCAAGGGGTAGCTTGGCACGCGACATACGAAGCAGGGATATCCTGGTTTTTCGCAGCCGCAACGCTGTCAAACACACCCAAACGCACTCAAACGCCACTGTGTTTGTGGGACTTTAGAAGAGCGTTACCGCTTGCTACCGCGTCCACGATGTACTGCTCCTGGGGCGCGTTGCAGAGCATGCTTCGAAGTATAACAGCGCGAGCTCCCGGATGCACTGCCGCTCTGGGCGATTGCGGGATCGCTATGCTCATGCCCAACTCAAACGAGAGTGACCAATAGAAACAACCAACACCGACAAGACTCAAGCAAATGAGAAATGACTCACGCGCGTGAATCTTTCTTTGACAGGCTTGCAATTGCTCGTGCTTACTTCAAAAGCACCGAGAGACAAGAAGCCTGTCAAAGATACCTTCGCGTGCGTGCTTCATTTGTGTTTGTGAGTATGTTTATAGATTAAAAAAATATTCTAAAAGCCGGGACTGACGATTATCAAAGAAATTGCGCCGTCTTTACATAACTAGATAAACAATTTAATTAAACTTTTCGCTTCCCATGCGGGAAACATCATCAGTGAAACCTTCAAGCAGGAATGAGCGAAAAAACTTCAACGCAGGTTCGTGGAATCATGGTTCATCTGGAGTGACTCATCGGCCTGCAATTCCAACCGCGGCCCCCTCCCCGATGTGTACGCGGACTTGCTCAAAGAGGACTGTTGAAATTTTTTCGCTCATTCCTGCTTGAAGGTTTCACTGATGATGTTTCCCGCATGGGAGACGAAACGTTTGATTAAATTGTTTATCTCGTTAATAAAGTCGGCGCAGTTTCTTTGACAATTATGTTTATACAGCCTGAAGTTAGTCTGCCTCAACTAGTGACTTGTGCTGTGTCCTTCTCGGTCTTGTGTCTCGTCCTTTGCTGACTTCTGCTGTGACTTGTCCTTTCCTGACTTGTGCTGTGACTTGTCCTTTGCTGACTTCTGCAGTGACTTGTCCTGTGTCCTTCTCGTTCTTGGGTCTCGTACTTTGCGCTTCAGTGTTTATAATGGTGACTAGTCTCTCAGCTGTAGATGAGCAATTTAGCCAGTGCAGTACATCCGCTAGCCTGTGGTTTTTAATGTGCACCACGCAGTAGTGATACACGACCGCACGCCGGTGGGATGCTCATCCTGATCGAAACGGGCGGGGGCGGGGATTGATTGCTTCATTTGCTTGAAGCTTAGCGGTGTCGATTGTTTCGTTTTGTCGCTCTTGGGATCTAGGGCATAATAAACAACAACCATTTGTGTCCCTTTTCTCTCTTCCACTGGGAGGAATCTTTGTGCTTCTCCTTATTTGGACATGTCATCTTATTTGGTAGCGGAAGTATGGTGCCTGGAACGCGTCTCCGACTGGTGTGTTTACCACGTCCAAAAAAGGGGTCCCTCGATTTCCGCCTGATGACGTCATACAAGTGTCATGCTGTCGCCGGTCGCGACCCTGGCGGTGTTCCAGCAGCTGTGGTGGATGTGGCAGACGCCTGTTCTGCTGCAGGTCACTCTTCACTTCGACAGGCCACGGAAGCTAGAGCAGCCGGAAGTTGGGACGCCTGGGACGCCGTGACGACAGCGACACTCGCGTTCGCTCGTGCTTTTCGCCAGCATTTCTACAACCAACCGCCGGGATCGCGACAGGCAACAGCATGACACTCCGGCTTCTGTGACGTCATTTATTGCCACTTCGGGACCACTTTTAATGTATGGGCGGGATAGGACGCTAAACACACCAGTCGGAGACGCGATCCAGGCACCATAGCGGAAGTGGACGTCCGGAGGAAACACTCCTTCAGGGTACTGGAGTGCAAAATATAAAACAGGAGTCACATGTAACGCTCAAGCTACGAATAGTGCATCTGGCAAGCTCAATAAACCCTTTCTAAAGTTTGACTTCCGAAGAAGGCTGTGAAATTCCTGCACAATTACGGATACACGCGTGAGGTCTGTGTGTTCGAGTGCACTTCAGCTGCAAGAGCATTCGTGCAGCGGGAGCGCAAACCAAAGGTACAAACTTGCGCTTGCAGCATTTCTGATTATCACCCAAAGTTTCAGATTCCCACGCTCCGCAATGTTGGTTGTTCCGCATAGTGCAGTGGATCAGCCGACGTCCACCTAAGCCTAATATTGTCAAAACAAGAACTTGTCAAATGTGATGGTATCAAGGGTCAGAACTCATGACGCCACGGCAAAACATGAACTGACACCATCGTCAAAAAAGGAACTGACATTGTGAACGCTTGTGGTATTTATATCAGTGAAAAACACTTGTCAGCAAGAAAGAGAATATTGATTTGTTTTTTGCTGACAAGCTTTTTCTTTTTTACTGAAATAGGTGTTACAGGAGCCCACAGTGTTACTTGTTTTGGCGATGTTAGGCTTAGCTGGACTTCGGCTCAGAGAAAATTTTCGTCCTTCTCAATTGTCTTTTGATCCAGGTAACGTCATGTTCTCAAACCTCCGCGTTCTTTCCCAACCGCTACCACGTTCTCACGGCGTTCGAGCTTTCTGTGATGCATAGTTTACTTGCCTGGGCCGAAAAAACACGGTTCTCTTTTCTCAAAAACTAAAACGTGTCCCAGAAAAAAAAAAAAAACTTTTTTTTTACCGCAAAAATAAACTATGCATCGCCGAACGCTCATTCTGCTGCCTAATATAGACCAAAGGTCCGAACCAGATGCCAATGTTTCAGCACTAACCGTTATCTTATGCAAAAGTTATCTGATTTTCCGAAACTTTTAGTGGGTACATGGGGCGGCCCATTTTCGCCTGTCTTCGTTAACTGGCGCCATGCCGCATAGATCTCCATTTAGTCGAAAGCTCGGTCTGCCGCCATTTTCCGAATGAAGATTTCAGAAAATCACTAACTTCTTTATAAGATAACGGTTAATGCTGAAATTGTGGCATCTGGTTCGAACCTCTAGCGCCACATTTGGGAGGAGAGTCAGCGTTCGGCGATGCATAGTTTATTTTTGCGGTAAAAAAAAAAAAAAAAAAAAAAACGAAAAAACTTTTATCTTTTTTTTTGTTTTGGTAAGGGGGCGGGGCGAGACACCCTGTATTTGTATAACATTTTTAGGTCCTCCCTACGCGTCTTCCGGACTAGAGTCACTAAATAAAGCTACGCTTTCAGAGTACCGCATTCCTTTTCTTTGGCACTTTGCCGACAATACAGTCGCTCTATTCAACAATATTCTGGTTCGCTGCGGCATCATTGGACAGCGGCAGTCACGTGAGTGGGTATCATCATCATCCCGGTTTTTCAAAGCCATCATCTTGGGTCCAGCGATCCGCTGCCTGCTGCTGTTTTACTGTTTACTGCGCGCGCACGCCGAAGTTCGTCGCTCAGCACGCACTTATTCCTTCTTATGATGAGATACGAACAACACGACCTTGATTCGGTGCCACAGCTGCGGCTACGGCAGCTGGCGCAGGCGACGGCTACAGCTCGGCTTGGCTTAGTTACAGGCACCCCTCCATCTGCGCCACGGAGCCAAGATGGCGGCGCCTGACGCGCTTCAGACGCGTAGTTTGGGAGTTTCGGTACTCTGAAAGCGTAGCTTTATTTAGTGACTCTATTCCGGACCAAGCAGAGATACGCGAACCGATAGCAGACGACAAAATAAAGCAAACATTCTTCTACATTAGAATTTATTTTTATCGAAGAGAAGTTTTCTTTTTTTTAAATGCGAACTGAAACTGCATTATCATTCATATATTTCACTAAAATAATTATTTATCGTGGTTATCCTGCTCGCCGCCAGCCTCTCTCTGAACGTTTTTGCGTTCTCCACACCTCCTGGGGGCGAGTTTGCAAACCAGTATTCAGACGAAGAGCAGACCGATATAGGACATATGAAGTGCAAAACTGCCGCTTTATTTATATTGTTTATTTATTTTTCTAGCTTTTATTTGAGCACTAAAAAATAGACAAATGTTTTCGCAAACTAACGTTCGCGTGCCCAGTTTCAGGTACGTATACGTTTGGAATTCGAGTTTTGTGAGGCGTGCCAAATGTGCTGGTCCAAACGGCCGCACCGCCGCACCCTGAACTTTCGATAATTTCGAACGTGGTTGGAACTTCGAATCCAGTCGGAAATCAGAGCTTATTCTACGTTATGTAAACCACTATAATCTACGTATGTACTGGCACGGCCGGACTGGAAGCGCGCGCTCTCTTTCTCTTCTTACGGCCTTTGCAATCGCCCGGGAGTCAATGGCATTTTTTTCTCCGTATGTAGTTCACTTGCTTGCCGCCAGGGGCGCAACCACCTCACCCCACTTTACCCCACTCGGAGAGTCCCTTCGAGCTGCTTGGCGCTGGTGGTCGAGCTTCGTAGGTTGTTGTTTTGGAAACGGTTTATTGAACTTCGCTCCGATTTAAATCACTCTACCGACAGGCAGTTTCGTCAGCAAACTGCGTTCCCCTGTGACATGGACGGGACCTCTGTACTTGTCTGACCCCTCGCACGCTGTTGTTCGGAAAGCGCGGTCATCGTCTGCTGCTGCGTTCCATTCTATCAGTCGAAGTTCTATTGCATCAGGAGGGGATGGTTTCACCCAAGCAACATTTCAAGCCTTGCTGTTTACTACATCGTCTACTGTAGAGACAGTGCGGTTTCTTCTAGAAAGTGGAGTCAAGTACGTGTTGGCCAGAAAGTTCAACAGTGACCCAGTTAAAGCAGCCTTTGGACGACTACAGTCCATGTTTGGAGGGAATGACATGCTTGATGCAAGGGCTGTCAGAGCAGCCCTTGATTACATTGTCAAAGAAAGGGCCCCTTCTAAGCAAACACAGATGTCCGACACTGATTCTGAGCAGTTGGCAGCGGCTGTGCCCGACTCGGTTACTACTGACCTGAAAAAACTGAAAGAGCCTTGCGCTCCATATTCATCCGTGACGTACTCTGGTCTGGTGTACGTCGGTGCCTATCTGGTGAAACTCATTAGTGAGTTTGGGTGCGACGCCTGTGTTATGCTGTTGACTACGAGTAACAGTGGTGATCCTCTGCTCGTCTTATTGCAAGGCCAGGATAAAAGCGGACTTCATTATCCAAATCCTAGGTTCCTCGCACTTCTGGACAACATTGTTGCTTTTTTTTTTTTTTAAAGCTGTTAAGCACCTTCCGCGAAGAAATGTGTACGAAGTTCTGCAACTACTCATTGCACCCTATCTTGAAGACACGCCAATCCTAAGTTGCCCAGAGGACATTGACAACAGTCACTCAAAGCGCTTGGCTGGTTTAATTTGCAACAAGTTCGTCAGAATACTTCTGATTAACCATGCAAAGACGGTCACGGACAGAAACGAAAAATCAGCTGGATATGTGCACAAGCCCTCGAGGAAGCACTTTAGGCTGTAATATGCACTGTGCGAAAATTGTACAGACCTCGTCTAGAGGAGCTGACCGACTTCATGTGCGGCCTATAAAATGATGATGCAGACTACGGCAATAAATAGATTGAGCCTGCTTACATTTCACGAAAGTGTAAGAATTATTTATCATTTAAAGTTCTTCCACGTAGAAGGGTCCGTCTTCTCCTGTTCTTGAGTTGCAGCAGAAGTCCTGGAGGTAGACGAGTATAGTTTTTCCGCAATTGTATTCGCTGTTTCTACTTACTACTTTTTACTCCCGAATCTCTCGAAGATGTGCGTCAAATATTCACCGGTCTTGGGCTGATCCGAAGCGCATTAGATAGCGGGTGAGGTTCTAAACGTAAGGATCAAGTGTCAAAGGCGATAAAAATCTCGGCCGCAAGTTGCGACAGCGCTGAGATACACTGTCAGACGCGCTCTGTGCAAACGGCAAAGGGTAGCCCAGGGGTGAGGTGACAGCGCCCCCCGCGAATTGTGGCGGGAGGTGGCGATTTCCCCAATCGCAGAGGCCGTAAGAAGAGAAAGAGAGCGCGCGCTTCCAGTCCGGCCGTGGTACTGGCTCGTTTCTCGCGCCGCCCGTTGGCCGCTTCCGGCAGCGGCGGACTCAGGGCGAAGAAGATCCAGCTCGAGATCGGCGGCGAACAGCCCGTGGCCCGAGCTCACCTCGAGCACTCGACCTGCATGCGCAGCTGCGAGCATGCAACTCGTTTGTTCCGGAAAAATTCTGCGCCATCTATGAGGAAAAGGGTACAAATAAATAGCGGTTGAATCCCCCTTAAGCAAGTTAAAATTTCAACTCCCGTCGTTCTGCATACTTCTAGCTGCCCTTCATGTAAGCGCATTCCGATGCAGTATGCGATTTATCGTGGTGTACGCATATGACTTACTTCTCTAAGCAGTTAAGAGGTGTTTCATGCTGTCTTTACAATCTGGAAATGTTTTTACCTTTTACTGTTAGAAAAATGATAATGCACGCTTTAGCATTCAGTTATTTATGATATGGTATAACCCTCTTTGCGGGATGTTCTTTGTATTGGCAAGCGAGAATTAATTCTTTATTGAACGGTATCTTACTGAACATCGCGTTTAACAGGGCCAAGGTTTCTAACTTCTGTATATATAAAGAATTTCACCTGCCGTCTTTCGATGGGTTATTTAAAGATACTGTAGTACTTCAACATTTCTGGAATTCATATTTTATTACTCCGTACGTTCAAAAGCGCCCAATAAGACAATCGCTTCTATTTAGCATACCGCGAGTCGGAACAAAATACGGAGAACGCACGCGTATGTATTATGTGCCACATATTTTAATACTCTGCCAGAATCCTTACTTGCTGTCACATCAAGCCAAAACTCAAAAGAGCCTGACGAAATTTATATCAGTAAAGTTTGAGTGCGAGACTATTTGTTATTTTTTTTTTTTGCAGAGATATGGTTTTCCGGATATAGTTTGTAATGTGCAGAGAAGTGCTGTCGTTTTGTTGATTGCTTCCAGATTTATGGTTTCCCAGGATGTAGCTTATATTGTTTTATACTGCTGTCGTTTTGTTGTTGGAATGCATGATTTCGACGAAGTATGAGCATTTTATTTGTGTTACCTACTGAATTTTCCATCTACCCTGCCGAGCCAGGTACACAGGCCCCTGAGACTTACACCGGCTTGTTATTGCTTTATTTTTGGAAATGTATGTGTTACAAATAAAAATTATATTCTATTCTATTCTAACAGCTGAGGGCCAGCGCGGGTCCCATATTAGACGCGAACGTTGTGTCAGTGTTGGCTGGAACACACACTCAATCAGTAAGAGCACAAGTCCCAGCTGAACGCTGACACAGCTTTTGTGTCTAATATGTGACCTGCACTGGCCTTCAGTTGGTGACGTATTAGATTCAGCACTACGGCTTTCTCTCTATGCAGTGTTGTTTCAAGCCTGCCTGAAGTTGCTTCAGTTGGTGGCAACAACAGACCTGCATAGGTTTGTAAGTGCGGCACACACGAACATATACTTATTCAGGACTGGGATGCTCTCGCCAGCAGCTGTCACAAGCTCAATGGGGATTGTGGTGCTTAGAATGCGGTATTTGTTTATAAGTAGTCCGATAACCCTCTCCAGATATATTCGGACGTTTGCAAGGGTCCGCGCCCTTACAACTTCCTAAGGGGAGAGCTGTGCCCGGCCACGTGTGAATGCTGGGATCTCCAGCCAGGCACAACCAGACCCACACGGTCGGCGATGGTAAATCCCCGATCTGCAAGGGCAAAGTCCCCAGGAAGAAGGTTATCCAAAATCTCCGACTTTTCGGTGAGTTCCTTGTCACTGGTACGCCCACCCCAGCCTGAGGATATGTAGTCATGAATCCTTGCGGAGCGATGCTTATCAAGTACTTGACTGTGTTGTGGTGTTTATAGTGCGACCACGTCAGCGCACTAGACACCAAGGACGATGTCCGATCTATAAACACCTCAAAACACTCGAAGTAACACAGCAACCCTTAATCAAAATGCTGCCCAAAACGACGCGGTCATAGTTTAGCGCAACTCTTCTCTTTCTGGCCACCGCACCAGGAAGCCAAACTGATGGTGCATCAGGTTCAGCCACCGGTCAACAATTGTGGTAACAGTGGCCCTGGAGACTTGAAACCTGGAAATAAATGTTGCGGTGCATTCTAGAAAGCGAGAACTCCACACATGGAAATTCTCATATCAAGGGCAGAAGATGGAGGCATTAAAAAAGACGAGGGTTCTTAAACATCTACTGATGTGTAAAATTCACACAAAATTTGCGCCACCTTACCCTTATATGAGCACGCACGTAACAAAAGCGACTTAGAGGTTAGGACACGTAAAAATAAAATCTGAGATACCTCTTTCGCTAGAACCCATTAGCTGTCTATATTTTCGCTAAATATATTTTGTAAACGATGGTTTAATTTTGTGGATAAATTGAATCTAATCGTGGGACCCACGGATCTGTGCATTCAAAAGGGCTGCCATGTTTGAAGGGCGAGTGGTGTTGCTTGCCCCTGTTGGCCAACGTCACTAGTGACTCAGGGGTGCAACTCCAACAGCCTGTTGCGTGCACGCCCAGACTCGGCAAATATCGTTGCTCAGACGGCTTTGGCCTTCAGCTCATTGTTTCCCTCCTGCATATCAAGCTGAACCAGTCTACGGCATCGCTCACGTCATAGAAATCTTTTGTTTAGGCAAACTGGGAGCGAAGTGCACGGTGAGAAGCAAAGAAATTAGAGTAACTTCATAGCGTGCAAGCATGGCGAGCATGAATGAGCCCAGAATGAAAGAGCCCTGAATTTGGGAATCTTGGCGTCTATACTAAGCAACCTATGTGCATTTCATATCAAAAGTAATCTACCTGTTTCATTTTCGTGTCCTAACCCCTTTAAAGGGGTACAGAATCTAAACTTGAAATATCCCCGGAGCACTTTGAAACGGGTGAAATATGATCGATGATATCCGTAAATGATAATCACCCGCCTGTATTTTCAGCGGATGGCTATATTTTTCGTTCTAACCGACGGACTCAGGAAAGCGCTTCAAAATCAGCCATCGAGGCGGCATGATATGTCTCGGGATATTTTCCCGTGACGTCACGCGCGCAACGTCGCGGGCCCATGAACGGCAAAGGGTACCGTACGATCGTCGTCACTAGGTGGCGCCAGCTTTATCGTCAATGCTTTACGATTCCGTCACGCTGGAATGCCCAAGGTTTGGTGTACTACAAGTGAGAGGTCTGCCAAGTGCCGCTCGTTCCCGGACGCCTCCATTAGTAGCAGCGCCAAGGCGCGGCGTGGCGCTCCTACTGATGGGCCAGTGACGTCAGACATTCCAACAAAGCTCGGCCCCCCCAATACCAGGTGGTATTGGGAAATTGGTTTATTTGTTTTGAAATTGCCTTTCTTGCACCCACGGACGAAAGAATGGCGTTTGTGAGCTGCTGTCTTAAAAGGGATCATGTCCACGCAAAGAACTAGGCGATAAACGTTTGCTTCCGTACCCCTTTAAAGGGGCACTGAAGTCGATTCTGAGATCATCCTTTTGTGGCAACAACTCAGTCTAGACGCTCTAAGCATCCCAAAAAACCCGAAATTACAATCATGCGTGACTTATTTCCTGGTTAAAAGCGTGTTCAAAGATCGCGACACGCCCTTTTTGGGAAGAATTTTCTTCCCTGTGAAGTGGTCGACGAAGGGCGCTTGTCGGCGAGTTGCAAACGATGGCTTCGCCCCCAAAGAAAAAGAGGAGTCTTATCCGAATGTGTACCTACTAAGCTCTCTTCAAAACGAGTTATAAAAAAAATCATTCAGAATCTGCGCGTACTGTAGGGCTTTCATTGGTCCCTGTCTATAACCAGGAAATAAGCCCTGTCTATAAATGGAGGGGCATAAAGTCTTTAGAAAGTGCCAAGCCCTGTCCAGAAGGAAACATATTGTCTTGACGACTCTACCATTCTGTTAACATGTAAGTAACCAATGTTTGAGCTGCCTCTCCCAGATTGACTGAACGACACCAACGGTGCCCCCAAGGGTCACTGTCATGACAAGCTTACAACATCGGCAAGTACACCAAAAAACAAGCAATCCACCGAAGTGAGGGGGCGACTACATAGTAGTTACTGCGCAACAGGGCAACATATTAGTCACCCTATCGACAGCAACTCATTGAACGGCGGTTTGGAAATCTTTATGAAAACTACGAATGCCCACATAGACCCTGCAACATGCTTGTATATAATAATTCAGATGAAGTACATGAAGAAACTGTTAAATGGATCAATCGGTACAAATGTAGCATATTGAGTCAGACAGTGTGGCACGGCAAGGTGACAGACATTATTCCCCATAAGTCACGAATATGCTTACTCGATGTAGCATCTGTCTGTGTCCCCAGATCAGCGAAGACTCCTACTTCGCCTCCATGCGGGCTCGTGGTGTTGGAAGGAGGGTCAGATGAGCCGGACATTGAGAGCAGGGATTGTGCCACTTCAAGCTCCCCCGCCCTCTCAATGTGGTGAGGAGACATTTCGGAGCTGAAAACATATGGTACTGTATTAAACAACATGAATCTCGGGGAGAAGTGATGAAAATTCTTCTGCACCATCCACTGTAACTTGACTATCATACTCGAGCGAGCTGTTCAATATCTGTCACGCAGGTGCATTCTTTTCGTACCGTTTGCGACAACCTTTCACCGCCTTCTAGTACCCAAGCTTAAGGCTCGGTGCCCAGTCTTCGTCTAATTCGTCCATGTGGTAGGCTGGACGGCCTGAAAGGTGAAACATCAAATGTCACCAGACCGGAAACGAGAATAAAGTATTTTACTCATGAAACCTAAAACTTGTCAGATCGCATTTCTTTGAATCGCGCACGTTTATGGCGATCAGCACAACTCGATCCTCTGCATGCGCGGCTTCGTATGCGCAGGTCCATTCGCAGACCACCATGCAGATTTGAAACAGAACTGCCGCGATCAATCTCCGGTCTAAGCATCGCTTTAACCAAGTATGAAGCACAAATGAGCGATTCTTGCAAGCAACGCGACGAAGCGACGCGACATGACCCGCTGTCGCTCGGTCCGTTGAAACCACATGAAAGCTACGTACATACCTCGCGATGAGCAGCAGCGACGGGACGAAGTTTTCTGGAAATCTAGAAATAGCCACAGCAAATCTCGTCACTCGTCGCCGTCACTTGTCTTGTGTTGCGACCGAGCGTCACAGCACAAGCTCCGCTCCGAAGTTTGCCTCTTGTTCAGTCGATTTCCCTTCGACGAAAAGAGTCGGTGGTCACAGTTCACAGTACGGGCGCGAAATAATAGAAGCCTTCGCGATGCACCACAGCAAGGTCAACTTCGGTTCCCCCTCCATCGGCTTACCTGCTATAGAGATAAGCTTCCTCTGTCCGGAACTTCTCCCTTGCATCCAGAACGGTGATGTGTCCTAGAAGGTTGGGTCACCTCCTTTCCGTCCCCCCAGGCGAAAATTTTTAACTGGGACCAATTGGCATCTCAACTGGTTTCAACTGGGACCAGCTGAGGGGTCAACTTCCTTGAACCATTCCCCATGGGGAGTGAACTGGTTTGACTCCCAGTTGGGAATGGGGTAAACTGGGACCAGGTAAGGAAGTAACTGTTTGGAACGATTCCCAGTCGGACTTCTAATGGTTTTGCCATTCCCAGTTCACATGGGGCGACAATTTCGGGAAAGGTGGGGGTGTATTTATATTTGCTAAAGAAGAAACTTAAAAAAAAAACATATTTATAGATCTATACATATAGGGAAATTTGTATTTACTACGTACATTTAGATATTTATTACGAAATTGCTAAAATTTTCATTAACTACATAATATTTTTAACTAGGAAATATAATTAGAGGCAAAAATTTTGTTTCCCTAAGGAAAAATTTATGTACATATATAAAATGTATTAAAAAGTAATTTAAATACTTACACTTTTTTTAAATAAAGCTATATGTTTTTGGCAATCAGAGCTACTGGCCGCCCTAGCCCACGGGTGTCGATTAGTGTTACGCGCTGTCGACAGATGGTGCTGCATATGCAACGCGGGCCGGACCACCACCCGGGCCAGGCTTACCAGGTTGGGCTATTAATAGCCAAATTGGGCTACTTTGTAATGCGTCTGGCGTCGAAATTCGGCGGTTGGCGATGTGCCTATATTCGGGCTATTTCAAATCCTAACGCAGCAATTTTTTTTTACTTGGTTTAGAATAGGTGTACAAAAGACACTTCAGCATGGATACAAAGCGACAGTCAACACTTTCCAGATTCCCGCTTTTATGGGTTTTCTGTGTGAAGATGCCTGACCGTGGTGCCAGATTCTATTAGCTCCAGTGAGCTACCGTCCTAGATTCACCTCCGAAGACATCACTTTTGTATTAATAGTGGC
>JABSTQ010003035.1:0-42348 GCA_013358835.2 Ixodes persulcatus
TTAACTAAAATACGTTAATTGGCGTTTTCATTAGAGAAAGTAAATTTCAGTTTCCAATGAGAAACTTGCGGAGCATAATGGAAAACAAGACTGTAAATGTTAGAAACACTTGGAGCAAGTGGGGAGCACGGTCGAGCCGGGTTGAGCGCTAAACACGAAAAGTTCCCGGTCGTGCGGCAGGAGCAAGGCTATACCGGTGCGATAACGGGCCCGTGCACCTTTCGCGTCTCTTATCATCCACGTTTTCTCACCTCCAGCTTTCTGCCTGCTGCACAAGTAGTAACGTTAGCGCACTACTGCGCTTCCGACGAGCTCAAAGTCTTTCTACAAATTACTGATTTAGTGCTTTTCGATGCCGCTCAACAAGTTTCTAATTAGAACCATACATTTATTTTCACAGATAAAAAAAAAAGTCAATGAACGAATGTCAGTTAACATTTGTTCGACTTATCGTGACAATTATCCCCCCCCCCCCCCCCCCCCCCCCCCCCGCTATATTTTTTTCCCCTGGCCGTATAACTCACTTGCTCAAAACGAATGAATGTTTCACGGCTTTTATAAAACAGATCTGCAGTATAAAGCCTAAAAAGGAAAACCGTCATCCAGGTCAAAACGGATAGGGGCGGGGATGATCCGGGTTGTGCATTGCGAGCTTTCTCTACACTTACTCCGAAATGCAGTGACACTCGGCCACAGATCCCCGCTAAAAAGTCCGTAGGCCACCACAGGTAGGTTCCAGGGGAGTAGCCAGCGGGGGGGGGGGGGGGGGGGGAAGGGGGGAGGCGAGACTTATAAGGCTCCAGGCCCTCCCCCCCCCCTAAAAAAAAAAAAAAAAAACCTGGCTACGTTATTGGTACGTTTCACATAGTGCTTCCGAACGCTATTCGAGGGTAAACAAAATACGTATAACTTTTCACAAAACGTGTAGGTTTAGCAAAAATATTTAAGACGACAGAATCGTGTTCTTTTTCCCAGGAATGGAAAGCGGTAAAAAGCTGCTCCTCGCAGCACATGGCACTACACACGCGCGGATATGCTGGATCTGCTCTCGGGTGTTCCGATCTCAAAGCTTTTGCTTTGTGTTGTGCCAGAAAGTTTCCTAATTTTTTTCGCACTGTACAGTCTCAGGTGTTACATTATGATTCATTATCACCAGCTCGCTTACACACCCACTGTTTTTTTTTGCCACACTTATAATGTTTCAGTATGATAAGTGCACCACCTAAAGACACCTTTATGGAAAGTTTAATTACATTCAGTTAATTGGTTTATTGATACGATTTTTTTTTTCGTTCCGTCAGCTCTCGGAAACATCTTTTGGAAAGATTTAAGAACATCTGGAGTATCGCCCAATTCACCGACATGCGTGCGCTGCATGAATGAGTGGGAATTATTTTCCGACCTCTTTGTTAAAACAGATAAAGTTTTTTTTTGTTTTTTTATTGAATTCGATAGCATTAATTGTTTTATGGAGCGGAGCCGGCGGCGTCCGTATCCGCGCAAAACATGAAAGAAATTCCCAGGAGCCGGCGGCGTCTGTAACGGCTCAGACACGAGAAAGAAACGACGCGTATAGTTCCAAGGAACGCCACCCCACAGATAAGCCCTCTTCCTGGCGCTCCGGCCCGCCACGCTAGGAAGGGGCGCGCTCGGCCGTCGCTCTCGTGTCAGTTGTCGCCGGTTGCTTTTGATCCACTCGACGCCGAGGAACATGGCGGCGCCTGAGGCATCTTCGATATCGTCAGCGGCCGCAACCTCGGCTGTTGCGAAACTTGGCCGTCCACGCCAGTATACACCGCAGACGAGCTAAGGGAGCGAAAGAATGTCAATCATGCTTTCGCATTCGCAACTCGTAACTGCTTAGGTGGCCTCGGAATTGTTTTTATTGTGCATGCATTTTGGGCATGTGGTAGGTAACATTCCCAATTTATTATTTACTTTTTACAGTTAGATACGTTTTGCATGAGCAAGGGCTTCAACGTTCTTCCGAAATTTCGGTAAGCTTGGCGCTATCAATTAAACTTCGTGAAATTATTTTCACCACGTCGGTCAGGTTCTATTTCGCTCATTGGGATCCGTAGGCCGGCATTCTAGCTGGGCGTTCTCGAGGCGGCTTGAACTCGACTTGAACCGCTTCCACAGAGTTTGCGCGCGCAGCGCTTTAGAACTTCCCAATTTCCCTCGACGAGATTCTTCTAGCGGATAGGTAGGTCTGTTTAGTGGCGTGAACCGTCTGCTTGGATGGGGTTGAATGCTTCCAATAAACGTCGTACACGGTGAATTTTTATGAATTTACTGGCAATGATGCCTTGAGGGCATTATTGCGCGGAGGGTGTCTCAATGAACTTGTTCAGGTACGCAAACCGCGAAACAAAATGATCAAGTAAAAACAACATAGCCCAGGAAAAAAAAAAAAAGTGAAATAAATAAAGATTGACCGGTATTATATCGCTATACTAAAATCACCATTTTTTTTTGCTATTTTTCGTAATTGACTGTACAATAACTTCGCCGATTCAAAGGAGCATCATACGTTCTGGAGTTGGGACTTCTCCTGCTGTTCGATCAATAAATTGACATGCGCATAACTGATAAAAGCTAGTGTGGAAAAAAAAAAAAGTAAGGATAATTTTTGTTTTGTACGTATATTCAAGGGTATGCGAGACCCTCTGATGCGCAATGACGCCATTCAAACTAAGCGCCGTCGTCAAATGCTATATATATATATATATATATATATTTTTTTTTTTTTTTTTTTTTTGCTGCTGGACGTCACAGGTGCCAGCTGCTGCATACGCGCGCGCATGCCCGCTCTGAAATGCCGACTCGTGGAGAGCACAAGTGGTCAGAGAAACGCAGATATTTCGAGGACATAAGCGTGTTGCGTACATTTTGGACAACGAACCAGCAGAACGCTGCCCGCCGTCCGCAGTCACCGGAACAATCGCTTGTTGAACCTGGCGGCGACCTCGCGGTGTTTCGAGCTCCCACAGCTCCCACCGTTCCCACCAGATGGCGCCACTAACCAAAACACCAACAAAAGAGAAATGGAGCGCAGATTGCGAGCATCCACCACTTGCTACGGTCGAGTCGCAGCCCGATGAGGGATTGGAAGCGTTGTAGTAGCTGTTTACTTCGTCGCGTTGCTTCCGTTGATTCGAAATGGCCAGCTCTCAAGCGTGCTGTGCGAGTGTGGGGACGGGTGCCTTGATGCTTTGAGACCTTCCGAAGCGTTCGAACGAATCGACTCCAAAGGTGAGTTTGTACGCTAAATTTCTTCCCGTGTCGATGTTGTTCGAAATCGAAACCTCGGCATCTTTCGCCCTACGCTCGCTCGAAACCTTCCGTTGAATGCATATCGCGTAATGAAATCGGTGTCGTGGGGCGTTTCTCTCGGAAGCGTTTGCGCGTGGATGAGGCGCTCCGTGATCGGAGATGTGAAGGTCTTCGGTGGTCGCGCGGGCGTAGTTATTGACCGATTTCAAAGCACGCGAGGAGCTAGCCAGGGAAGCGAGCATATGTCAACTCTCGGCTTATTGGCACGCCATGTCGGTGAATGTGTAGGAGCGGTAGGACCTCGGAGCTGGTTTTTCTTGCTCGAAATACGTGGCGCTTTAGGCAAACCCAGTGATGCGCTTAAATATGCGCCTTGACGCCCGAAGGAAAAAAACAAACAAATACACTAGTGCTTTTCTTTTTGCCGGCAACATTAAATTCTGTTTATCAAGTGCTCGACCATTCTCGCAACAGGTGGTGCGAGATTCATAATTTTTCCCCTTGTCGCTATATAACGGTGGAATGTATATATATATATATATATCGCACATTTCATTCAGTTCTTAAAAAACGAATTTGCTTGAAACGCCATCGCGGTCCATTTTTTCTGGTTTGCCTATAAACATGCTTTCCGTACTGGGGCAGATCTGTTTTGTCACACAATTTGCAAATCAGATATATCAGTTGTCATGTTAATTTGTTAACTCTTTTTTTCATCAACATTGAATTAATATCAAAGCGCGAAATGAGAACAAAGCTGATCACATTATTAGTGCACACTTCGCATGGAAAAGCGATTCTTTTAAATTATATTTGAGATATATTAGTTTCCAGTTAAAGCTAATTTCTACATGTTCAGGAAACTACATTATTTGTTTCATTCTAACGACCTTTTTATTTCCAACAGCCTCTTACAAAAAAAAAAAAAAGACTGTTATTATTATTTGCAATCAGGCGGTCGCTTGCGTCACCTATATTCAACGCAATTTAAATACGCAAGAAACGACAACAACGATGCTACCTGTGATCGAGCATTTTAAATTCGTATACCTATAATTCCTTTATCGCGCAGGAACGCTTGAACGCAACTCAGAACTCTCGCATCACTCTGTTGCAGGTTAGAAGCAGGACAAGCCCCTCCCACAAAGCCTTCTGTTCGCCGTGATTGGTGCTTTTCTCGTTTCCACTCACCTCCTTGCCAGCGTTCGCTCTGCTCAAGTAGAAAGAGTGGAGGGCTTTGTGGGGAGGAGCTTCTACCGCTTTTCGCAGCCTGCAACAGATCATAGCTAACACGCTTTCCTGCTGCTACCACCAGATCGCGGCCATGATGTCATGCGAAAGCGGTGTCGCTGCTGTCGGCGCGGCGCATGCGCTTTACTTTACGCAATTCAGTTTTTGCGCACCTTTTGTGGGCAAACGCGGACTTGATTGTGTACAACGTGTTTGTCTTATGCGGAGCGGAAGTTCGCCTGCTTCTTGCGGTGACATCAGAATTCGCCGAGCTCTGATTGGCTCCGATTGGAAGGATAGTGGGTATATCTCAAGGTAGCTTGCATTGAGATCTACCCACTATTCCTCAATCAGAACCAATCAGAGCTCGGCGTTCTGACGTCAGTTCGTCTGCTCAAGAAGCAGACGAACTTGCGCTCCGCATTGCCGACGGTTCATGCGATCCTTCTGAGTTCGAGAAGGCCAGGGACGATCGACGGATGTCCTTTCCAGCGCGACTGTACGACCGGTCTCTGTCGTCGCCCCGGGATGGGCGCGCTCTTGATTTGCGCCAGAAATCGATGGCGAATCTCCTTAAAATAGATTTTCTTCGCACGACGGGAGGCCGTCCCATTTAGAGTCGTTACCTCCTGTACAAACACCTCGGCGAAGACGCGTCGCGTGCTTATGAAAGCGCAGGAAGACAAACACACGACGTACCGATAATTTGCCTGCTGCAAAAAAAAAAAAAAAAAGAAAAGGAAGCTCTTTTTTATTTTGTGCCATCGCTTTTATTTGAATAGAGCCATGTTATTAAGGGGTCCGCGAATAATAATAATAATAATAATAATAATATAACGAATAATATTAATAAAGAAAGAAAGAAAAAAAGCTACGAACACTGCAGATTTTGCGTCCTGCCGCGCTGCACAGGAGGCTTTAGCCGGCCAAACACTAATTTCCGGGTATATACTGCTTTCTTTTGTCTCCTTGATCCCGCATAATTAATAGCGTTTCTATTTGATTGTGCCCGTGCGTTTTTTATTATCCCCCCCCCCCCCCCCCGCACCTCGTAATGAACCAGCACGCAGAGAATTGCTCGGCGCTGTAATTTGTTTCCTCTTTTAGTAGTCCGCAATGTTACTTCCCTGCCGAGCTTGTGAGCAATGCAGGGAAGCAAGCTTAGCGGAGGCTCGCAGAAAACCGCGCGAGGAAGCCGTGGAATGTGGGGGTAAAAGTTTTTTGAGGAATGTGCGGATTGCAACAGTAATTAAATCTGCAAAACGATCGAGAAAAGATTTTAAAACTATTTTAAGAACATGTTTAAATGTACCGGTGGACAGATACAACTCGTAATGTGAAACCTATTTCTTTTTTTTTTTTTGCTTTTTGCGAACAGTGAAATTGTTATAGAAAATAATATCATGGTATAATTTACTTGTTATTATCACTTAGAATTTTTCGTTCGACATTTAACTGTGTTAAACAAAATGAAAAAAAAAGTGGCAATGTTTTGTTTGTGTTTGGGTATATTTAAAATTTTTTTTATATATGTCTGTAGTAGTGCACACAGCTCAAAAAACTAATTTTTATTTCGATGTTCAGACATGCTTAGCTTCTAACAAATAAAATCCCAAAGATGGAGAAGACGGCAGGTTTGAAAATTTTCCTTGCTGTGTCTACGTCACTGTAAAATATTTCAAGCTTCTTCTAAAATGACGTTCGATTATGACGTTTCATTTTATTATCCAGAGATTTGTGCCTCTACATCTATTGATTGGGAGTGCCTCAGATATCGCACAGATGGCAGTCGCCTAGCTACAACTTTCCATTTTCTTTGTGTCCTTTAGGAGTTTCTTTTTATACAAATGCAACATGTGTTAACACTGAAATAACAAAAGAAATAAACATTGTATTCCAGCTACATATAAACATGTAAAGACAATGATGAATACGGATGTGCCGCAACTCTACCTGCAGTTTTGTACTTGGAATAGTGTTGAAATGAAAGTACATGTTTAAGATTGTAATTGTTTTTGGCTACTATTGAGCAGGATATCTGGGATGGAGAAATGTCACTGAATATTTTTAACAAACATCTTAATGCAAAACGAATGGCTGGGGAATTTTGATGCATTTCAGCGGCATATTGATTGCCAGCCGAGTATGTAAAGTGACATATTTGCATAATAAGCCTCATTTGGTATTGTTTGAATACATGTTCATCGGCTCCTGCCGCATAGGATTGTCTAGTTTACAAGCTATAGAACTTACTCAGAGCCATTAGCCTCATTTTTCTGAAAATATACCATTGCTCAATTGTTTCCTGGACATATGACCTATTAAATCAAAATATGTTTCTTGCTGCGCAAGTTTTTATTGAATACTTGTGTTGGCTTGCTTTTCTTTGTCCAGATACAGAGGGCAGGCATATTTTGCTCCCTCCAGTAATTTTGAATTTTTTTTTTTGTTATATAAGGTTGACTTTGGTGGAGCTTTAGACGTTTTACGCATTTATACGTCTTTACAATCTCTAGCACTTTGTACTTTGAAAATGTCTGCATAATAGCCTTCACAGCCCACGTAGCAGCCAATGTCGAGCGAACATCCCCTGGGTGTTCTGAATGTTGAAGCAACATTAAAACACCATCCCGAACATTCTAGGAACGTTCGTATGCGAACATTCCGTACAAGGTAAGCTGCTTAACATTCTAGGAACGTTCGTTGGCGAACATTCGTATGCACAATGTTCTCGGAACATTCGCCTTCGAACATTCATATGAGCAACATTCTTTCAACGTTCGCTTGCGAACATTCCTAGAATTTTCGCAGGTGAAGCCAACTTTACGGAGCTCTCACGCAACCTGTGGTTCGAAACACCATCCACTATATGCCACTTTGTGCCAAAAATGTGCAAATTAAGTGGAGTTTCTGGAAACTTAGCATAAGGGATCAGTTTTATCTTGTACAAGTCTACCGAGGAATGTGATATAAGGTGTAGGAGAAAAGCAATGGTTTTCAAAACTTGATAACGAACTTGCCACTCACTGGGTATGTAGAGGTGCAGTTTTGAATAGACACGATTTTTAGCATGTGGATGGGGTTATTACTTTAAAAGAAAAAGGTATATCCTGCATTTGCGTGTGGGATGTCATGTGTATCTGTCCTTAAGCTCGGAGTGAGTGATCGGTTATGTATGCGGTACATTTTGAATGAAAGATGTTGACATGTTTCAGGTAGGAGTACAGTTAGTACATACATGCAAATAAATTAAAAAGAAAAAAAAAATGACCGCATCTCCACGTGGTGAATGATGTTGATTGGGGCGAAGCGCTGGTGGTGCTGTTGATACTGATTTTATTGTTCATAGGTAGTGCTGATGGTGCTGATTTTTTTTATTGCTCATAGGTAGTGCTGAGTTCAGGGTTGCGTTTCGACTTCATTATTACTGTTTTATGGTCGGTGAAATGCAGAGCCAATGGTTCTTCTAGCGGATCAGCTTGGATCCGCTAGAAAGAGAATGTGTGCCTCTTGAGTCATTATTTTTTATTATGACTCAAGTTTTAGGCATTTTTTGTGATTGCCTTTTGCCACTTGTTCTGACTCATGAGGTGCCTGAGGCAGGATGCATCCGATTTTTGGATTTGAATTTAACTATTTGTCTAGGGGGGGGGGGGGGGGTCATGTTTCTTGGAGCTATGAACCCCGTGCTGGAAAGCCACTGTTGCCATTCGAGTCCGCTCACTCAAAAATTGTCAAGCGGGCGATCGCGGGGACTCGCTATACACATGCGCTGCGTAAGTCTTGTTATCATAAAATTAAACATAGCTTTGACAGGAAAACTGAACCCCTCGCAGATGCTGGATTTCCCTCCCCCGTGTTAACAACGGTCGCCGAGTCTTTGCTGAAAGACATCAAGAGCAGGCCTAGAACAAGTGAAAAAGAGGCCAACAACAGAAAGGGAAGGGAAAGAAGAAAGTTTGTAGTCATTCCCTACATACACGGCTTGGCCCACAACCTAAAATGCATTGCGGGCAGGTGTGACGTCAACGTTTTATTCTCTACTCCGGACAAGTTGTCCAGGTTGTGCAGAGCTGTTAACCCTTCTTCGAGGGCCACGGCTTGCAGTACGAGGCATCGAGATCGCTTCGTCTCGTGTTTTGAGGGGGTTGTTTATTATCTCCCTCTGACATGTGGCAAGCGCTACGTTGGCCAGACGGGCCGCTGTCTCAATGACAGGTTAAGAGAGCACGCTTACAGTGTCTCCAGAACCGTGTCTGGTCATCTGGGCATTCATTGCCACGACTGTGGTTGCCTACCCGACTTCCAACGGTGTGAGGTTGTTAAGCGTCATAGGGACCAGCTTACTCGGGAAATTCTGGAGGCTGTTGAGATAGCGAGGTTGGGTGCAGCTTGTGTAAGCAGTCCTTCAGTGGCCCTTTCAGGCAAAGAGATGAATTTTCTAGTTCCCTGACTTGCTCGTTTTTTAGCACGTACTCTGTATGGCTGTGTCATGGGACATTTTTTATTTTTTATTATTTTTTATTATTTTTTATTTTTTATTTTTTATTGGTGATGTATCACGTGGGCTGAATTCTTTCTTCTCTTTTGTTCGTGACAATGCAAGTATCCATTGCGATTTTGCGTTCAATAAACTCAGTTGTAAGTCAGCGCTGCGTCCATGTCACTTCTTTGTCTGGTCCTCGTCTTTTCGCGCTGTTTTTAATTCCTTCTCAACAGGCTGTTTTAATGCACATGCATTTTTGCACTGAAACTTGGAATATGTTTTCTGGGCAGTCTTTTCTATGCAGTCATTGCTCTCTTTTAGTGTAATGCAATGACTTTTCAACAAACGCTCTATTTTGATAGATTGGAGCTGACACAGCTGTATGGTTTATGGGATAACAGTGTTGCCAGCGTCCTTGAAACAAGGCAGCTGAAGGTGTGAGCAGCTCGTTAGAACTGCTACAATAACTGAAGGGGTCTTAGGTAATCAACTTGTAGCACAATGATTTGTACTATTGATCAGACTGCTTTCTTATGCCAGCTTAAATCCGTTCATAATGACTACAGTTATGACAGAGACCATTTGAGTTAGCTTTAATTGCATTTTATCAGTATAATGACAGGCACAATAAACTTCTTAAATATGTTTACAATAATAAAACAAGTATGAGTTTTTTTTTGTTCAGTACCTTATTAATATAATAATAATAATAATAATTTTTATTTGCACAGATTGCGATACCCACTCGGCAGCATGCAAGGCTAGGCAGAAAGGTTGAGAGCCTACGCATTTGCGCCTGCCGCCACCAAGTGGAGATACATTGAAACACGAACATCGGAGTGCATGGCTTTCTGTACCTGCTGCGCAGCCTGGCAACGGGCTAGGGAAGGTTGCGCATGCAAAGTAAGGCCAGAGATACAAAGATTCGCGTCCAACTTGACCATCGCTCGGTGTGCAATTGCTTTGGCTTGGTGTCTGAGCGCATTTCTCACGGCGCACTGCAGCCGCACCACGCAGCTGGGAGCCGAGATAATGGCGGCATGATCGGGCACCGTGGCCTGCCAAGTCATGCGCTTACACACCGGGCGACGGTTCAAGGCCACGTCGAGGCATATCATAGTTGGACGCGAATCCTACTTACTGCGCATGCGCAACCTTTCATAGCCCGTCACCAGGCTGTGCAGCATGTACAGAAAGCCATGTACTCTGTTGTTTGTATTTCAATGTATTGCGATTGTACACCTAATCCCTCTGACCCTAGTGCATTGCTGTTACCAGTAAGATTCACCTTTGACCAAAGAGACATCTCTATATGCACCATGTATTCTGGACGGCAGACCATTCTATTGTGGGCCTCTTAGGCGGCGCTGTTTTAACGAATGTAGCGCCGCCTGCCTTCATCCGGGTACTTCAGAGCTCCGAGGCTGTCTGGTTGACCTACCACCAGTCGGGGACTGTTGCCCTGACGGAGTGTGCATTGCGTAGAGTACTGGTACCGTCCAAAATCGACTTGCTGTTCTGAGTTTCGTTCTGTCCTCAGCACATGATACCGTGAAATTGATTTATTCCATTAGCAAATCTTTAATGTCGAGAACACCTTTCTTTTTTTCTTTCTTCAAGAATGCCAAAAAAAAGCTGCTTCTGCCGGTGCGGCTGGGGTATCTGAAGATACTGATATATTGTTTTTGCCATCATGCGGGCTTTGGGGGGGCTTAGTTTCTTTTCTCTAATGAAACGGTCCATAGTCTGCACTCACAGGCATGCACAGTGGGGGGGGGGGGGGGGGGCAAGCATTCTATGGCCCCCTCCCTGATGACTCCTGGAGGGGTGCAAATTCAGTAAGGTTCTACTTTTGTTGTGCAACACAACAAAAATAGAACTGTACTGCATTTTCGCCCCTCCGGAGTCATCAGAGAGGGGCCATAGCATGCATGGCCACCCGCTGTGCACGCCTTCCACTGAGCGTGCAGTTCGAGTGGCATATTTTGGCTGAAAAAAAGTGTTATTTTTTAGGTACAGTAGGTTTCTCACTGATTGTCCAGTGTGAAAGAGCATGATCTCAAAAACTGCTCTCAATGACAACCAATCTGATGTAGAGTGATTTTGAAAACTAAATTCTCATGGATTCTGCCCCTTTAGGTAGTCCGCACATATCAACTTTTATACATGTGTATAGTCCAGGGACTGAAGTCTGGAAAGTATGGCACATGGTCACACATAGTTTGGGCTGGACCATACAAAGCATTTTTTTGGTTGCTTTGAAGATTTGAAGCATGCAGATGGACACTCGGTACGCAGTTGACCCACCAATGCCGACTCACTCTTCTTTTTGTTGCAGTGGACTGAGCAGCCATGGGTGACTATGGCGAGAAGGACAAGTGGGTCTGTCCCAACGACCGGGAGCTGGCTCTGCGGGCCAAGTGAGCACCCACCTGTGGGGTGCCATCTTAAGCACCCTAATAGTGTTTACCTAAATGCCGCTACATTTATAAGCTACATATTTCAGAAATCGCTGGCACTGTCGCTTGCACATGCATATAGGAGCTTGATTGGGTGGGGTTATTTATGCATGTATGCTTTGTACTTTGACCAATTGTGTAGGTTTAGGATATGATAAAATGTGTAAGCTTCCCCTATATATTTTGGTTTAGCCATGGTCTCATATTCTACTTTGTTTTGTCTTTGCATTTGAGGAAGTAAACTAATGCCGACCAAAAATTGGCAGAGATAATTGCCTACAGTTCCTGTAATGTATACTGTGTCGTTGTTGGAGCAAAATGGTTCCTAACCAAAAAGGCAAATAGTTTTCACAATAGCAGCATGTGGGAGAAAAGTGAAAAGTCAACAATATGGCTTGCACTCCATCTTCATTTATGCAACTGTTCTCCTTTCTGTCGGGATCAAAGTATGAGGGAGAAACACTTTTGTGAAATGACGTGGCTCATTTTATTTACTATGACTCTGGTTTGGCTCATCTCGTCTAGTCAACTACTAGGTGCAACACCTCCACTCATCATGCATACGAATGAATGGGGGGTCACATTTCCTTTGTTGCAAAGTGCTATGGCTAGCTTTTCTAAATGATCCCTTCCCAGTGAATAAATGGCTGTCTTAGACACAAAGGAATCGCTGGAAATGGTTTTAATTTTTTTGAGAATGCCGCATGGGTGCCGTCATTTTTGTTGTTTCCATGCTGCCTTCTCTTGCAACTGCACAGGCTCATGTTAGTTACCTGTCAGCTTGTAGTTCATGCACCCATATGTGAACTATATATCGTAAATAACTTTACCTTAGCGTGCTTGACATATTTAGCAATGTTTGCAAAGTGTGGGTTTCGGGAATAGTTTGCGAAAACTTTACGATCTGGAGTGGTACGACACATATTCGTGACCGTGGGGAAATATATCCACGCGATACATTTTTTGAAAAATTCTTTGAGTCGCGAAGTTTTCAAAAATTAACTCGTTTACTTTCACGCTTGCATGCAATATTTTGAGCTAATCGTGCAGTAGGACCAACACAGTTTGCCCGGCTCAGACGTGTTGATGCCTGATGGTGGACGTTATCCGCCACTGGCCAGGTTGCAGACGGGGTGGTCGGTGAAGACGGGTGCCATGAGCACCTTCACCCGGCAGGAGCAGCTCAACGACTCGGAGCAGGAGCGCATCGTGGGTGTCATCAAGAGGGCAGACATGCTGGAGCAGATGGAGCAGCAGCGCATTGGGTGAGCCACCCTTGTCTGTTTCACTGCACGGCCCCTCGAGCTCTCCTGTGCGTGACATGGATGTCAAAAACTTCAGGCTGGTTCACAAATTTGCGTTTGAGAAGGATTGACCACATTGCCATCCTGCTTGCAATTGCTTACGGTGAGAGACACCGGCGCCATATATGGGGGGGGGGGGGGTCCCTGGAGCCCTTCCGATCAGCGCATATCTTACGCCCCATTCTTCCACCATGTGCTGGAAATAATTCCAACAGTGCTACTATAAGCGACCATTTTTCATAGATAGTGCATAGATTTGATCTCACAAGTACTACCGGAAAACCTTTTGTTTTGTAATTATAAGCGGATTGAACAGGTTTGATAGATTGCGCCAGTGTGCTGGTATGTCCCCTCGTCTCAAGTGGCTACAAATGGTTGCAAAGCAGTCAATCACACTCAGGCGCATTCACATTTCGCACCACTTCTGCAGGTTCTCGTTTCAGCGTTACTGGAAAGAAGGGTTGTTTCGAAGCCATATCCATGCTACATATTGGTCGGACCCAGTTTTGGCCTCTTCATGAAACAGATGAAAAGCATTTGCAAGCATCTGTATAGTTTTTTTTTTAATGTTATCTGAATTTCACTTGTCATGCTGTGCACAAGAATAAATTATACGAGAATAAATTACAAAGAATTCCAAACTCTATTTGGCTGTTCAGGCATAGGCTCAAAATAATGCTCGAGTAATGCTGAATTCTGAATAAATAGCCTAGTGTGAGATGTTGTCATTCTTTACACCGGGACTACATTTTGGGGTGTGAGAGGGGGAGAGGGGGGACATGGTAAGCTTGTGTAAAATGGGAGCACATGCTTGGGCCTTCCAGGTCATACAGGAAGGGTGCTAGCTTTGTATCAGCTAAGAGTAAAGCGCAGACTAATCCTGAACCAAGTATAGTCGAATCGCGTTAATTCAAACTCTCTTAATTCAAACTTGCGGATAATTCAAACTAACATGCAGACATTTTAACCCTGGAGAGTGGGGACAAGGAGGACAAACACGACACAGATCTCCAAACACAGCTAGCATTTATTTCACGCTTCACGACCTTTTATAGGTACGTACAGAAAGAAGGAAACCGATGGACCAAAAGGTAACATGAAGACCCAAACACACAAAGCGAAACAACCTTGAACTCGGGTGAGGGGGCGACATTGAACAGATTTATACTTCGAACCTGGCGAAAGGCGAACCACAGCAAAACAGAAAAACAGAAAAAGAAGCTTCTAGGGGGGAAATCCACACAATGGGCAAAGATAGGTGACCTAGGGGGGGTTGGAAGCGTTGTGAAGGAGGTTGGGGGGGAAAGTGAGGGCCAATAGTGTATGCGCACTGGGCGCGTTTGTCACTGGCTCAATAGGTGACCTAGAAAAACATATAGGTGACCTAAAAACATAAATAACCAACCATACATGACAAAAAAAAATTCACTGGTTTAGGAACGTTCTAATACGATTTCCCGGTGAAACAGACATATTGCTAAAACAATCTTTTTGCTTATCTATCATTAATGATTCTTTCACTATACTTTTGTACAAATCTTTTTCTTTCTTAACCCATTCGCTACCAAAGCCGGCGAATCGCCGGGCGTGCCATCATGGGCCATATTGCCAAAGCTGGCGATTCGCTGGTCTGCATGAATTTCTGTTTTAAAGAGCCATTCATAGATGGCGCGCTATGTAGACTTGGGGTTGTGTAGTTAGATGCATTGATAGCAGATGGCGAGGGTCGTTCTGTTCGCTGTGTTTGTTTGAGCTTGTTCTTTTGTGTGTCGTCTTTCCCGCTTGATCGCTGCCTGCTTGGAGAAGATGGCAGCGTCCAGTGTATGGCGTGGCCTTTCTGACGATGAAATCATAGATATCCTTTTCGACAGCGATGATGACTGAGCGACTGGTGAGGATAGTGAGTTTTCGGAGCCTTCTGTTGACGATGGGAGCGATTCCGATAGCTCTTCTGAGTCCGAATCACAACGAGAGCGCACTGGTTGTGCGACGCCAAAGCGACCGAGGATGGAGTGCTTCGAGATCTTTCATACGAGGAAGAATCTGTGAGGGCCTATTGAGTTAAACTTGAAAAAACCACTTAAGCATGTACATAAACATGCTTTCTTGTTTTCTGCACTCAGTTTCACTGTAAAAGCTTATTTTACAAGCAAAACAGTCACGAGCGAAAGCGGTTCCTCAGCCATCAGTCAAGAGCGAAAGGGGTTCCTTGAGATAAAACATTCAAGACCTCCAACCTTGGGTCATATGACGGGGTGTGTTCTCAACCGAACCTCTCTGTCCTTTTCTGCAGGCGACTGGTGGAACGTGTGGAGAACATGAAGCGCAACGCCCTGGGCAATGGGACCACCCAGTGTGTGCTGTGTGCCAACGAGTTCGGCTTGCTCAGCGGATCTCCACTGCTCTGCAACGACTGCAGGAAGGTGTGCTCGTACTCTTATAATCTACGCGGGGCGAAGCACTTCCTTACTCAGTTATGGCCGCACCTCCGTGATGCCGCGTTTCCATTGCTGCTTTCAGAGTGCTATGTGTAGGGCGCACAAATTGTGAGCTGTTCTTTCCTCAAAAACGCCTGAAGCTTTTCTCATAGATTGCTTTGGAGCTCATGGTCCTAGTACAGCCTGATTTTCCTGGAAAATGGTGCATGAATGGCACATGTAAATATGGTAATTATTAGAAACAAGCAACAAAAAGATAGGGGCAAAAAAGAAGAGACGAACACACCACAGGGCCGACTTACAACTTATTTTTATTCGCATTGGCATCATAGTGCACATACCAAAAACCTCAGCACAAATCACAGACCTAGCTGGAGAGTGCCTGTCTCCTCTTCTTTGTCTGTGTCTTTGCCATTTAGTGCTATGGATAATCACCAACTAGCCCAATCAGCAACACTATATTGAAATACGGTAACTAGATTGCCTTGAAGTCCCAGTTCATATGGTACTCTTATTAGCAAAGATATTCTTGCTTTCCGTGTATTTCTACTTCGTGCACTATGCAACATATCTGTATGCATCCTTTCTCTTAAACTTCAGTCCATCATGTAGTTCCTTGTACATGTCTTGTCTTCTCAGGCCGTGTGCAGCAAGTGCAGTGTGGACACATTTAGTGCACAAAGGGAGCAGATATGGCTGTGCAAGATTTGCTCGGAGACACGAGAGGTGAGTGACCAGGCACATGGGCAAGGGCTCTTCTTTGGTGCAAATGGTGGAGTTTCGGTGGGAAATTTTGCTTGACAAGCATCGAAGAAGAATCTAGTCTTAGTTTATTAATGTGACAGAGCATGGTATTATCTTTTATGGTAGAGCCAAAAGGTCAGTACTCTAGTGCTATAGCTTATCTAGCCTATTGGCAACCATCAATATCATGTGTCTGCATATGATATCACTCGTCTCCCATTAAACATGCAAGCCAGCTGAGAGTGTTTCGAAGGTGCAACATATAAGAGCAGCAATTTTTTCTGCTCTTTTTTGGAACAAGATTTCCATGCTTTGTGTCGGAAATGTAGCTTTTGCTTTACGTAATTGAGTGGAAGTTTCGTTCAGAAATGAAATGCCATGTTAAGCATTTGCTACTTTAGTTGCTTTTGGTTTAGTTGTATATTTCATAGGTTCCTAGCTAAAAAGCTTAATTCAATGACAGATTTTCTGATCATCTCGAGGTTAGATATGGATACACATTGTAGTATTAAACACATAAGCAGGAATTTTATGACATCTTGTTTCTTTAGGACTTTAATTACCCAGGCGAAAATCAGTTCACTTCCAGCTGGATTATGGAACTGGAAATAAGGCAGTCCAGCTGGATTCCAGCTGGGTCCAGCTGGAATCCAGCTGGACTGCCTCATTTCCAGTTCTATAATCCAGCTGGAAGTGGAGTGATTTTCTTACATCTTTCAGGAACTGCTGTAAAATACCGGAGAAGCACCTATTGCACTTTCACTGAAAGTAGGGTTAATCTAAACATTGTCGCTTGTCCAGTCAAATTGATGAAAACCACTGATCCCTGTGACAATTGCTGGATCGCGCTTCCCCATGTGCGGCCACTGTCGGCCATCTTACCACATTTGTTTTAGTGCCATCAAGCCTAGACTGTTACCATGGTTACCATTTGTAGATTACGTGACAACAGAGGCAAAGGTCACGTGACCACATCCTTGACAACGCTTCAGCAGATGTGGTAAGATGGCCGACCGCGGTGGCCGCAATCGCGCAATGGGCTTGAAGTGGAGAAGTGTGACCCCAGCAATTGTCATAGAGATCAGTGATGAGCACTAAGATGGTGGCCAATGAAGAGCTTTGAAGGCAGGGTGAACATAATCAAAGACAGCACATTTATTTTCACATTATATCCCTGTCATCGCTGCTGTCGCTCTCGTGGCTGCCGCAACAGGGTCAATATTTCCGGCCGGTGCTAGCGCTTAACATATAATTTGCAGAATTCCCAAGTTTGGGAAATGTTAACAGTGGGCGCTTGTATGAAATGGGTTCTTCCATGGTACTTTATGGTAGCACACAGTATTATTGCTATATATAGCGCATAGTATGACTGCTAAGTCTTTGTTGTAATTATGACAAAACCAAGAAAGCACCTTTCCCCAGGTTAGTTCTAAATAATCAAAATAGAGATCAATGTTCACTCCAACCGAATCTTTGCAGTTTACATATTTTAACTTTGAGTATAGTAAAAAAATAAGAAGGATATATCCTTCTTTTTTTTGTAAAAAAATAAGAAGGATATATCCTTCTTTTTTTTTTACTATACTCAAAGTTAAAATATGTAAACTGCAAAGATTCGGTTGGAGTGAACATTGATCTTTATGTACTTCAGCTAGGTACCTAGTACTTCAGCTAGATATTTAGACCTGAATCATGCAAATCGCAAATGCATGAGCAAATGTTCCTCGAGGAACATTTGCTCATGCATTTGCGATTTCCATGATTCAGGTCTAAATATCTAGCTGAAGTACTAGGTTTACAGCACCGAGTGCAAATGTTTTTGCGAGAGCTTGCTCAGCTAAGGCTGAACCCCTCATCAAACCTGTGGCACGCAGATGTGGAAGAAATCCGGTGCCTGGTTCTATCGAGCCCTGCCTAACTACGTGGTCCCTGACAAAAAGGCGGAAGGTGCCTCCAAGTACAGCTCCAGCCGAAACCGCAATGGGACGGAAGCCACAACAGCTGCCATTGCAGGCCGGGGGTGGCACAGGGGTACTCCAACATTTATTGTTATTTTTCAGTGAATACTGTTTGTTTGTGCATGGTTTTGCTGAAAAAAAAAAAAAAACAGCCCTGTGCTGTCCCCCCCCCCCCCTTCTTCCCCCCCCCCCCCCCCCTGAGTCTGTGCTGTGCATGAATACGTCCACCACGCTGGTACTTTCCTGGTTGTGTGGAAAAGAATGCTGAAGAAAAGTCCAGAATTACATACTTACCAGACTAGCTGTGTTCATAGTCAAGTGTGTCACTTGTCTCGCATGATATCGCTTTATGTTTACTATATTAAAATTTTAATCTTTTGCTATTACTTTCAGTTTGCATACTTAGTTGTTACATAGAGTTGAGATGCTCACCAATCTGGCCTGGCAATGCTCTGAAACTTTCTGCAGCCGTTCAAATTGCAACTTTGCTTTTGTGGGCCAGTACACTTAAATGTGTGTTTTTTAAGCGAATAAGGCCATTAATAATATTATTGATATTGAAAAAAATAGGATATTCAGTCACTCTTTCAAAACTTTCTAAAATCCATAATTGGAGTCTAAAAAAAAAGCTTTTGGTTATTAAAAAGTTGACAGTAGGCAGACTCTTTTTAGGCTCCAGAAATTGTAGTTGTGTATGCTGCAGCCATAGATCCTGACCCTTGTTTTACAGTTTGTCAAGGAAGCTTTGCAGTTAGTATGAGAGCCTTAGCCTCCAATTTTTCAATCAATTTGAAGACAGTCTTTATGACAGCATTGTACTGTACAAAAGCCAACTTTAGAGCATCTTAAATGCGTTATACAAGTGTAGTCTTTATGACAGCATTGTACTGTACAAAAGCCAACTTTAGAGCATCTTAAATGCATTATACAAGTGTAGTCTTTATGACAGCATTGTACTGTACAAAAGCCAACTTTAGAGCATCTTAAATGTGTTATACAAGTGTAGTCTTTATGACAGCATTGTACTGTACAAAAGCCAACTTTAGAGCATTTTAAATGCGTTATACAAGTGTAGTCTTTATGACAGCATTGTACTGTACAAAAGCCAACTTTAGAGCATCTTAAATGCATTATACAAGTGTAGTCTTTATGACAGCATTGTACTGTACAAAAGCCAACTTTAGAGCATCTTAAATGTGTTATACAAGTGTAGTCTTTATGACAGCATTGTACTGTACAAAAGCCAACTTTAGAGCATTTTAAATGCGTTATACAAGTGTAGTCTTTATGACAGCATTGTACTGTACAAAAGCCAACTTTAGAACATCTTAAATGTGTTATACAAGTGTAGTCTTTATGACAGCATTGTACTGTACAAAAGCCAACTTTAGAGCATCTTAAATGCGTTATACAAGTGTAGTCTTTATGACAGCATTGTACTGTACAAAAGCCAACTTTAGAGCATCTTAAATGCGTTATACAAGTGTAGTCTTTATGACAGCATTGTACTGTACAAAAGCCAACTTTAGAGCATCTTAAATGCATTATACAAGTGTAGTCTTTATGACAGCATTGTACTGTACAAAAGCCAACTTTAGAGCATCTTAAATGCGTTATACAAGTGTGGTCTTTATGTCATCATTGTACTGTACAAAAGCCAACTTTAGAGCATCTTAAATGCGTTATACAAGCGTAGTCTTTATGACAGCATTGTACTGTACAAAAGCCAACTTTAGAGCATATTAAATGCATTATACAAGTGTAGTCTTTATGACTGCATTGTACTGTACAAACGCCAACTTTAGAGCATCTTAAATGCGTTATACAAGTGTAGTCTTTATGACAGCATTGTACTGTACAAAAGCCAACTTTAGAGCATCTTAAATGCGTTATACAAGTGTAGTCTTTATGACAGCATTGTACTGTACAAAAGCCAACTTTAGAGCATCTTAAATGTGTTATACAAGTGTAGTCTTTATCACAGCATTGTACTGTACAAAAGCCAACTTTAGAGCATCTTAAATGCGTTATACAAGTGTAGTCTTTATGACAGCATTGTACTGTACAAAAGCCAACTTTAGAGCATCTTAAATGTGTTATACAAGTGTAGTCTTTATGACAGCATTGTACTGTACAAAAGCCAACTTTAGAGCATCTTAAATGCATTATACAAGTGTAGTCTTTATGACAGCATTGTACTTTACAAATCCAACTTTAGAGCATCTTAAATGCGTTATACAAGTGTAGTCTTTATGACAGCATTGTACTGTACAAAAGCCAACTTTAGAGCATCTTAAATGCGTTATACAAGTGTAGTCTTTATGACAGCATTGTACTGTACAAAAGCCAACTTTAGAGCATCTTAAATGTGTTATACAAGTGTAGTCTTTATGACAGCATTGTACTGTACAAACGCCAACTTTAGAGCATCTTAAATGCGTTATACAAGTGTAGTCTTTATGACAGCATTGTACTGTACAAAAGCCAACTTTAGAGCATCTTAAATGCATTATACAAGTGTAGTCTTTATGACAGCATTGCACTGTACAAAAGCCAACTTTAGAGCATCTTAAATGCGTTATACAAGTGTTCTGGTTTAATGTTTCAGGTCAGACTGAGAAAGAGTCTACTGACAGCTCGGATGAAGAATCCAAGGCCCCCAAAGTTAATCGCAGACTAATTTCAAGGAAGGCTATGTACGACTCAAGTAAGCTGTTCTCATCACCCCTTTCAAGTTAATTAAGGTGCTGACCTGTTGCATAGTGCAGGGTTGAAGACAATTAGTAGCATCACAGCAGGCCAGTGGAATGATCATTCCACTGACCGCCACAGACACTGCATGCTGCCTTGTTCAGTCGTTGATGCATCGGCCCGTTCGGCTAATATAAGAGCTTGCCACATCATGATGGATTCTGCAGGATACATAACCCCTGTATTGCACGGGGCGAATTGCATGCTGTGGGTTGTATCACATCTTTTTAATGCGAAAGCATTAACTGTCTCATAGAGCAAGCTGATGTCCTCAGTCTGAAGTGCGAAAACGGCAGATAGTTTCCTTCGGTTCCATTGGCTGGCGCGCATCGACGGGGCTCCCATTGGCCGCTGCGCTCATCCGTTTCCACGACCGCTCACCCCATGGCGCTGTGTGTCCATCAGCGTGGAGCGTCCAAAGTCACTAGGGGAGCACACGCGCTGACAGGCGACAAAAAGTATGCAGCAGACGAAAAAGGGAGTGGACGAGCGGCTTGCATGCTTTCGCATTCACAACTCGTAAGGAATGCTTAGGTGTACCTCAATCTTTTTTTTATTACTAGTGTGTGGCCCATGGTTTAATTTACGAAACATCGAGTATACCTTTTTTGGCGCAGAGAACTCAACCTGAATACTTTTTGTGCCATCAAGCATTTTAATTTGTGGGTAGTCGGGGTAGTCCTGAAAATGTAGGGCGCCACCACATTGACTTTTTGGGTTGTCACTTCCTTGTTTCATTTCTGCACACAAGTTTGTGCTTTGATTCTCTGTGGATCATTTCACAAATGTCTCCCAAGAGTAGAACTCAGCTAGCCAGCATCGTATAGCCTGGAGGTCTGTTTTTCAAAAGTTTGGTTAACCTATTTGTGGCACGACTTGCAAAATGGATAGGTTTTTTTCGAAAATGCCGTGTGAAGCACCTTCGACATTGTCCTAGGCCGTGGCGGCTGTGAGACATGCATGCAGTCCGTGATATTTTTCAGCGGCCAGTTTCCTCAGCTGGATTTTCCTTGAAGCAGATACAAGAGCCATGATGGCAACACCTCTTTTTACAGTTTTTGAGTGTTGTGAGTCAGATGGAAGAAACCCTTTGCATGTCTGAGCTTTGTACCACCAGCACAGATGTCCTTCCTCGAACTCCAGGGTGAGGGCCCAAGAACTTGATGTATATTTTCACAAACTACCCATGAAAAAAAAATCATCAGTTTCTGGACCTACCATAAAATCCTGTAAGGATGCCCTCCCCCAAGAGATCACCCATCCAGTTTTTCTGGCTGAATACCTATGACATAAAAATTCAGAAACATCACCCACCCTGATTCCTGTCTGGCATCACATGATATCCGATGGGAGTTGCATCAACCGCGCAATCTTTGGTACCGGCACGTCTGACAAACGAGTTTGAGTGGCCGGGTTCACACGTTTTTGTCTGCGACCTGCGCTGGCAGTATTGGTTCCTGTGACACGCAAGTTGATCTTGCATGTTTATTGCATTGGGAAATGTGAGTCTGCTGCCTCTGCAATCTGTGGTATCCATTCCCGTAACATACGAGTTCATATTGGGTTTACGCATTTCTTGTACGCAATCTGCGCATGCATTATCGGCTCCCGCGTGTCCTTTGCGAGTTCCAGTGTGTCCTTCGCACTGTGAAAAGCGAATCTGCTGTGTCTGCAGTCTGCGATATCTTCAACTGTGACAGAGGAGTTCGTAGCGAATTGCCGCATGTTTATCGCATCGTTCAATGTGAATGTGCCGTGTCCGCGATCGGCGGTATCAATTCCCGTTTCATGTGGTTTGTAGTAAGCCCCACCCCCGTGTTTTATTGCTATTTTTTTTATAAATTTTTGCTGTCACATCTCTGAAGATAGCCCAGCCCATGTTTTTTACCATTTATCTCTTCATTTTGAGTGGACGCGTTCTTACAGGAGTTTGCGGTATGTGTATTGACTTAGGTAGTTTATTAAAGCACTGTTTGACAGCGATTTGTGCATCCACTTCTTTTTTTATATAACAGTAAAATACCGCGGAAGCACCCACTTCAATCAAGCGCCCACAATTAACATTTTTCAAACGAGAATTTTGAAAATTATACATTAGGCACCTGATTTGACCGGAGAAGTGCCCATGTCTATATTAACCCAATTTCTAGTAAAAGTTGGGTGGATGCTCCCCCCGTATGTTACGGTATTTGTGCGCATGTTGGAGTTGGCCTTATCTAAAATGTAATTAACCAACTATACTTCGTCTCACCTTAGTATGGACTATTGTTAGCCGCGCGTGCTAAAAGCGCGAGCTAGTCGCTTTGAATGAAGCCACGGCGGCTGCACGAGCGCTCGTGCAGCAAGTGCTCTAGTCAAGGCAGTCAAGGCTGGCCGCTCGCGCTAGCTCAGCCTTCGCGGTTAGTCCATGCTAGGGTCAGACGAAGTATAGTTCAATTTAAGCGAATTATGCATTCGTGATTTCGGGTGCAACAGAGAACGTTCTGTTAAGGTTCGACCCAATGCACTGGAGGCAAAGCTGCAAGCATGCGGCTGTAGCCTTGAAAGACATATCTCTTACACAATCATTTGTTGAGTGGGTCAAATATTTGATACAAGGAAATTGTACTAATAGCCTTTTACACAACAGTGCTTGCCTCCGTTTTTTTAGATGCATGCATTTTTTAGCAGATGGAAATAGCATCTATCAGTTGCATCCAATCGGTTCCAGATGCCTTTTAGCATCTAAGGTTTTGGAAATATTTACAATTGCCCCTAGAAATGGCTTTTAACAAAGGTCATCAGGCATTAGCCCCTGGAAGGGTAACTATATAATTGTATTAAAGGGGCCCACCAACAATTTTTGACTGGTTTGAAGTTTGCGCTGAAACAGAGCTCCATGAAAGCAGGAACACCGAGGAAAACAAATATTACAGGAATTCGCAATATTTTGTAAGTTATTAGCAAATTAAATATTGTAGAAAACAACTTTAAATAAGAAAAACATTGCGCTTCATGACGTAAAATGAAACAGTTTAGCGATTGGAGCAAAGCGGTTGGCCAATTGGACGCGAGTTTGGTTGATAGCCCGTCGGCCCGGTCGGCCATTAGGCCTCGCTGCAACCATCGTAGCTTTGGAATCGGGTTGCCATCATCGATGAATTTACCGGGCTTATCGGATTTTGAGCGCCGAATTCTTAAAAAGGAGTGCGGAGCTGGGCGTCGCGCCGTACGAGGGCACACCACACAAGCGCCGCAACGAGTCCGCTTCGACAGCCGCGGACGCCTCGCCTCCCGCAACTCCGCCACCGGAGCCACCTCGGCGAGTAGGAGGTACTCCGCCGCTGGGAGGCGCGCATGAGCGACGAGGCGTTGTTTTCGCCCTTTTTGAACTTTGATTTGCAACTTTATTAGCTCTATAAAACGACTTTTTAGAGAAATAATGATGGTTAATGTGTGATATACTTTATTCCGCTTCAAAATTTCTGGGACGGCTCTCGCCAATCACGAAACCCAGTGAATGTGACGTATAGTGAAAGGGAGCGCCGTTATGCGCGCGCATTCGGCACCTCGCGGCGCCACCGTCGGAGGAGGTGTTTCCGAGTTGTCAAATTAAAATATGATGCGCTAATATTTTTAAACTCTTTCGTTGTCCACTGGGTTTCCGGGACCACTAGCGTGGAGAAACCGCAAAAAAAAGTAGACGCTCAAATACTGTTGGAGGGCCCCTTTAAAGCGACCAGATATGACTGCATGAAGCCCTAACCACATGAGGTGTTTTTCACGTGTCTCAAGTGCAATAGCATCTCCCTGCATCGGGTTGCGTCGGTCAAAGTCACCTGCAACAATGCAATGCGTCCAAGGTGCCGATATTTGTCTCGGCCTAATCTCGGTGTCGACGCCGGAAGTGGCTCGCCAGGCGGAGACCAGTCAGTCACGCGGGGCGGGAGTGAGGCTGGGCGTGCCCTCTGGAACAACCGAGTCAGTCTCTGTGCCATAGATGCAGCAATACAACTGTTTCTGGATTGACATATAATTATCTTTAACACTAAAATAAAGCAAAAGGGAAGCTCTGAATAACCTTCTTTGTGCGGTACCAATACACTGGTTGTCGCTGATTGTCTAATGTTTTAGGCCGAGTTGATCTGGCGACACTGCGCAGCACCAGAACAATGTGGGCTGGTGTGCATCCTTGTGGGGTTGGCCGCCCTCTCTCGTGTCGAGCGCGTGCTGACACGGAGAAACGCGGACACCGTGTCTCTCCTTGCATGAAAAACATGCCCATATGTGGTGCGGCATGTAAAAAAAAAGGTGCACACGAAAAACATGGTAGCATGTGTGTTTTTGTTGAGAATGCAAACGGGAAAGGGATGAGTGGGCAGGTTGGGAGTTGACTCATGGGGGCTTGTTGCTCATTGTGCAGCCGACAGCGACTCATCTGCTGCCAGCCCCCGAATAGGGGCCTCGTTTCCGGCGTCTCCCGAACTGGCGTCGGAAAAGTCCAGGACAGGCCTGGAGGGTGCCTCTGCACTCGAGGCCAGCTACCAAGACCCGGGCCAGGCACTGGCCACTGACTGTACGTTGCTGGGCACTCTCCATAGTTCTTTGGCCACATGTATGCCTGTTTGTGGTAGCTGATGTTGTTTTCATCCTGACTTTTTGTCGCAAGTTTGGGAATAAGCAGGGGGAAGCTACACGGTGCACTCAGTCACAAGTCGCATTTCATCAAATATGTCCTAAAGTACTAGAATGTTTACAACACTGCTTCATGTATTAGGTATGAATTAAATAAGTTTAAATAGGAAGAAATAGGATGATGATTATGCCAAGTTATAGCTAATTACTTTTTACTATTGAGATTAAGAGAAAATAAAAAAGCCAATTACTTTTTACTATTGAGATTAAGAGAAAAAAGGTTAAGAAAATCACAATACAAGTTTGCTAAAATCTGCTCATGAAAATGGTGTGAAAACCTTTGTAAGGCAGTGGCTCCTTGACAAAAAAAAGTGATATAAGAAAATACACTTCCAATCCTACGCTTCATATCAGGCCCTTTGATGCTTATAATTTCTTCTTTTATTAATATTTAGAGATTTATTTTTTAGCATCCTTATTTTAAGAGAAGATGCTGTGACCTGTAACAATTTCAACATACTAATTTCTAAGATGTGTTAAAACTTTGGATTGGGCTAGTTGGTTCATTGTGATCTGGAGGACTTGGAAGCGCAAAAAGCACGGACGAGGAAGAGACGCATACAACACGGACTGGCACTAACTTTCAACTGATTTAATCGAGGCAATCAACCCAACACACATGTGTGAACACTCTTGCCTATCTTGCCAACCCCCTGTGATAAAAGCGACCCATAAACACAAACAACAGATGTCAATGCTTTAAACATTCATATCAGTTCAATATGTCTACACAAACCCATGTAGAAAAGAAACTTTTTTGTCATTTAGTAAAATTGAAGGCGTACTGATGCGATTGTTACCTGAGGACTTTATAAAATACGCTTCATTTAATTTCCTTTCAGTCTTGTTATTTGCTCTTTTAATAACTTTAGTTAATTCTAAAAGGGGATCACACCTGCACCGCATGCAGTGATGTCCCCCTGATTTGTTACGAACCGCTAAACGATGTTCACGCGCCCTTTCATTAAAACACCGCCCAGTCTGTTCAATGTACACGCGCCCGCACATTAGTGGAATCTTGTAAACAACATTAGAAGTTAGCAGATGACAACATTGTCATCTGTTGTTTGTGTCTATGGGTCGCTTTTTTCACGGCGGGTTTTCATGTGTGCTGGGTTGATTGCCTCGATTAAATCAGTTGAAAGTTAGCGCCAGTCCGTGTTGTATGTGTCTCTTCCTCGTCCGTGTTTTTTGCGCTTCTAAGTTCTCCAAATCTAAGATGAGGATTGTTTTGCATTTTTTTTTCGTACTTCGAAACGTGCACCCTCCTTAGCTGCATCACCTCAGCAATGAATTCAAAATCACCCACCTCTGCATTCCACCCTTGGTCCTCGAACAACGAAGGTTTGAGGACACTGTCGCGCTAACCTGAACCATGACAGGAGTAAGATTGTACCTGTTTACATTGATTTCTGCCTCAAGGACTTACTGCCACAAGGTCATGACCCCTATAAGAAAAGTTAGCTGCACTACATGACATTATTTGAAACTTGGCGGCTTCGGTTGTACTACAATGGATGGATGCCACCGTCCTATTCTGCCCATGCATCAAAAGTGGTCCCAAAATGGCCAAAAATGACATCTCGAAAGCCAGAGTGTCATGCTGTCAGATGTCGCGGTCCTGGTGGTTGGGCATAGAAGTTTTGGAAAGAACCATGAGTGAACATGAGTGTCGCCGTTGTCATGGCATTTCAACTCCTGGCTGCCAAGTTGGAGGGTGACCTGCAGCAGAACAGGCGTGTGTGACGTACACCACCGCTGCCGTGATACCGCCAGATTGCGCCCGGCGACAGCATGACTCTTCTGTGGCTTCACAATGTGGAGATTGGGGGACCACTTTTTTTGGATGCGGTAAATGCACCAGCTGTATATGCGTTTCGGGCGCCATAGTTGTATGTAGCCAAACACTAGAAAAGAAAACGGTTGCCGGTATTGCGGCCTCTTTAGAAACATAACTCGTTCATTTGAATGCTTGTCTTAACCGGACAAAGGTAGGCAACCCTGAGAGGCAGCTGAGAATCAACCTCTTGGACAACCTTGAAACGGCAGCCAGCCTTAGCCACCGAGAGACTTAAAGAGACACTGAAACCCCCCAAAATTTTTTTTTCCTTTTTTGTCAGGCGATTCATTATGGTGTCGGAATACTACCCAATTAATATTTTGCTACAGAGTCACGTATTTTTTAAATAAAGCCAAAAAACGCAACTGCTCGAAACCAAAACCGAAACTCCCGCACCGCACGGAGAAGGGGAGAGGATAGAGTGACTGGCGGAAGTCACGTGACTATACCCGACCGTGCGTTTTTTTTTTTTTTTTTCTCTCCGCACGTAGCAGACGAAATGCGTTCGTTCGCCATGCGATTGCTTTGCAGTTATGTTTGTTCCGCTCGCTGTTCTGTACTTCAAGATGAGTTGTTTTGTACATTTAAGTGTTGGCAATTAGTAGTGAGTGCCCGAGTGCCGTAGTGTGGTGAATTCCCGTGATCGGCTCCGAAAAGAATACTCCCAAGATGTTGCGTGAAGAGTTGCCTTACATGTCTTGCATCTGAAAGTGGCATTGTGTGGCAGAGTGCACAAGTTTCCGAAAGATTAACGGGTTGGGGTCAATGGCTGGCTGCAATTCCTGTAGAACAGTTACGCGAAGCTCGGAAAGCGGACGCTACCCCGATTCCCGATTCATATGCTCCTTGCATTTTGTGGAAAGTGACTACATTGAGTTCGCAGGTGTCAAAAATGGAATCCGATACCATTTAGTTCAGCGACGTATCATCCACAACAATTTTTTTTTTTTTCAGTGATAATTGTTAAAAAAAGAACTGTAAACATCGCAATATGCTTGACCAAAAAAAAAAAAAAATGGCACACCCACATCAGCAATTGAACCCGTGCTCGCTGTGTGTGAATCGGATGTCTTTCCACTGAGCTACTGAAGGAACTCTTTCATGCGTACTAATGGAGCCGGTAGACTGTATGTCGGAAGTTTGCTGCCGATTTCCCTTCATTACGTCACTGATTACATGCACTCCCGGCTTGAAGTCGCGCAGCACCACGCAGACGCCACATTCGCAGCTCGTAAATAAACCGTACGCGTGCATATTCAACTCGAAGTACGCACTTCGTACTTGACGTTTGAGCGAGCGATGTCTTCAGCAACGAGAAGACCCGACGGCTCGGCGACGTCTTCGTGCAATCGGCTTGTTGGTCGGGCGTGTCGTACGGGATGAATATCACTTCTTTTGATTGGTCCAAAATTTCTCTTTCAAAGGAAGACAGAATTCGCCAGTACCGTGAGTGACAGTTTTGAAGTAGAGGTCCAACGCCCGTCGTCCGCTGCCATCCGCTAGTCCCACGATACGCGAAACGACGCCATGTTGAGAATTTTCAGTGAACGCACAGAATGCTTCCGGTTGTCTGTGCTACCTTTTTTTTTCAATCAACGTATTTGCAGCTTTTTGGAAGACACAAAAAATGGGTTTCATATTTGTTTCTATTTTTAATATTGACTGTGTGCCTTCAATGACCCACGACTTTGATTAAATTTGGTGGTCGCTTCGAAACCTTAGAAAACGGCCCGTGACCACGGAAAAGAGAGTGAGCGCGACTCAAACCGGCCAGTTCTCGATCGGCGGTTTTCGGGCGGAAAGAAACCGAATTTCGAGCCGCAAATTCTGTTCTGGGTAGTTGGGCTCTCATATGTCACGTACAACTAAAAACCTCGGCGAGCATAAATACCCTGTCAGTGTCCCTTTACGTAGTGGTCAACACACAAAGAAGAAGTACCTAATTGCGAATTGGTTCACTTGCAGCTGGATTATAGATCCGGCTGGAAGCAGTTCCGTAATCCAGTCACAGGCGAACAGATTTTCATCCGGGTGTGGTTGTTCCGAGGCTTTTCTGGTAGCATTTTTACGACTGTCTATCCTATGCACCTTGTATTCTTGCTGCGGTAGATGTAGGGGTGCAGCTCCGAGAAGGCCACACCGGGACGTATGGTTCAGTGTCGCCGTTGATTAGCAGCATACTTCACAGCGAGTAGGGCGCAGTCCCTGTAGAAGTCATTGACTCAAATGTTTCAGACGTGCCTTCATCGCGTGACATGGGGGCCGTGGCGAGAGGCGAGCACTCGGAAGTGGCACCGTGGAGGCAGAGACAGCACAAGGACCTCAGCGCCGACGACAGCGACATCGACACCGGCTCGTGCGGTCGCTTGGGGCCCTACCTGGTTGAAGTGAGTTGCGGGCCAAGTCTTTACCATCCAGAAGACAATAAGGCCTGTGCACTACGTCGTCGCTAGTGAATCCCCGACCCGTGCCGAGCGGCAAACGCGCTGACGGTCGACTAGTGTTGCATCTGTCTCGGCGACGATGCATGCTAGCGTCGCGCTCGTTGCGAAATGCCGCAAGATATGCTGGCAGTGACATCGACACAAGCTAGGCGGCACTGCACGGATCCGCTAGCGATGACGTTTGGCGGTGGGGGGGAGGGGGGGGAAGGTGCGGGTCTTCCAGGTGGTATTGACCGAGTGCCTTTGTAGCAAAATGTTATGCGTAATTGCACGCTGCGTTGTCGCTAAAGAACACGCACTGCCGCTGCAGCGAAAAAAGCGGCGGTGAAGTGGGAAAGAGTTTGTTCTACGAGTGATCTCAAATTCTCAATGCCAGATGGTTGTTTTAGCGTTCTTAGGGTTGCCACCTTTCCCCGAAAAAAAACCTGCCTTTCGATGGGGAAAGGGGTGGGGGAGGGGTAGGTACTCATTTTTTTAATTATAGGAGATTGAATTTGTGTTCAAAAGATGACGCCATGTGAAGTCTTTGACAGGCAATGCAATTTATTGTGACATTGTTTTCCTGAAGAGAAATCAACATAATGTACATGTAGACAAATGCACAACACTGAGCTAACCAACTAGTCTGCTGGTTGGCATAAAAATACCAGTGAATGGAATAATGTGCTGCACTGAAAAGTAACCGCACATAGGATTTTCTTTGCTATTGAATCTACCAAACCAGTGACATTATATACACAAACAAACGTTAAACATATACAATGCTAATGCCAGAATGTATTGGATATTCATATATACTTACATGCACGATAATGTGCAATGCACAAAACTACTCAGAAAAGCAAAAGGTAAAATTGTGGGCTGGAATGGCCTTCCCGATAACGCCGTCACCATCACAGATAACACCAAGTTTCGCCTCGCACTAAACCACCACTCCCCTCTGTAATACCTCTCGGGGCCCTGAGGGTATTTGTAAATAAATAAATAAATAAATATGCTAGCTTTTTTTCTATATGCGGAACTTCAATGTATATTTCGAATTCAACTTGGCTGCTCGGATGAGCTGCTTGTTTTCTCTCGCCATCTTTATAAAGTCTTCACAGCTGTACACCAAATTATACCGCACAAAGAGCTCTGCTTTAACCATTGGGACGCTTAGCTGATTTCTTCCATCCGTCCACAAGTTCCTAATCACACTAAAGACGCGTTCCACAAACACGTTGCTGCAGGGAATGGAGAAAACATACTCTATTAGTTTCTGTGAAGGGGGGCACTTCACGTCTTAAAAGAATTTAAGCCAGATTGAGCTCGATTTCTCGTCATGTGCTAGAAGTCCAGGGAGAGTATCCCTCAAAAGACAAAGCTCTGAGTACAGTTCATTGCCTTCCTCTTTAAAGTTTGTGCCAAAAAGCTCTCCCGCATTTATTACTACTGATATGCTGGGTGCAGCTTTGCGCAGATCCAATTCGGCGAGCCTCTTAAACGGGGAGTTTCAAACCACTTTTCAAGGTACGCAACGGCCTTGTCATAGATATTCACCAAGTCCAGCGTTGCAACTTGTCCGTCTGGAAGGATTTCCAGTTCCTGATTAGCCACCGAAGAGCATATCATCCTTCCGGTTAATCAGTTGCTTCCTCAGCTTAGTAATTACAGCGTAAAGTTTTGTTGGCCCAAGGTGCCTCTTTTCGAAGGTGAGGATCGCTGAATGAAACCTTGCAAGGAACGAGTGCGTGAAGTGCAGGTAGCACTACGGAAGCGTGGCACACTCTGAAAGTCCATCGGCTTGGTTGCCAGTAAATCTCCAGATTATTTTTTCGCACTCCTCCTTGCCCTGACTTAGAAAGTAGGGCTTGATGGGCGACCAGTTCTTAATCAGTCTAAGGCCGTAAAAAAGCTTAACACGGACAGAAATATGACCCAGCACTTTGCTATATTCCTGATCACAGAACTCGAAAAACGTCTTAAATTCCTCTACACATTTTGAGCTAGAAGAAAATTCTTTGAAGACCTTTAGTACAAGGGTTTCCACATTAAACTTTAAAGACTTCACTGCATACTTGGCAGCATTGTGCAGAACATGGCAATTACAATCCGCCTTCAACAAGTTCGGCTGATCTTTCTCCAAAGAAAGACCCACCTTCTCCAAACTCGTTGCCAAGAGTTCGCAGATGCCGCCGGAAGTCTCGTCCGCCTCCTCACACAAGTTGATGAGAGCGTCCGTTATTCCGGCAACATTGACGTTGTAGAAGTGCACGGCAATGAGGAAAAGTTTTCTATTTCACTTGTTGAAGGCGACCATCGAGAGTGCAAACGGAAGGTTAGCGGCCTGCTGGGTGAAGTTTCTTGACTATGCACTCCACTATGTAAGGCACCAGCACATCTTTCACAAAATGTTCCATCTTCGTCCTTCGAAGTCACATTCTGAAAGCGACGTCCGAATCCAGGAAGACTCTTGGTGCCAACTTACAGTCCATTGACAGTTAACTGTAGTTCTGCTTGATCCCGTGGAATATGGGGCCCACAGTTCTGCAGCAGTCACTTTATCTTCTGCGCTAGAAGTCGCTGGAGCAAAGAACTTCATGAGCGAAGCTGTCTGTTTCGAGGTGAGGTTCTTCTGCTTATGTTTCTGCATTGACGCGTGATGCTTGACAGTGCTGACGCGATCAACTTTCACCGTAAACGTGCTCGCACATAAAGTACACCTTGCGGCTGTGGCATCGTCGTTCACGGGCAGGAGCCAAATCTCACACTCTGGTTGAGACCTCCAGCCTTTCCGGAACACGCGCTGGCATAATTTTCGCTGTTTCGAAGACAGAAAATTCTCACTCATGGTGGAAGCAAAGGGAGCATGTAACCACTGATGCTGATTTTCGCTCTCTTCCAATGATCAGTATACTTGAAGGAATCTTGCTTCCAGTTTTAATGGGCACAAGATAGGAACTGGTTGACAAACAGTGTAAGAGTTTCAGTGATTGGTGTCGGGAACGCCTCTGTACAAACCAATCGCTTTGCTGCGCATGGTACTGCCCTCCAGGACCTAATTTTTAATAGGATGTACAGCAGAAGACGGATAGCTTTGCCCTTGGTTCCACCTCAAACCTAATATGTGTTTAACGTCCCTTTGAAAAAAGACAGACACGTCTCTCGGCACATAATTAATTTATGGCAGGCATTTCAAAATAGTTAGAAAGCAAGCTAGAACATAGCAACGCAAATTGATGAACTGAATGAGTGCTGAAAAAGCGACAATGCCGGTGTTTTTCTTTGATCTTCTGCGATGGCTCCACTGACAGTGCAGTGCATGGTAGCCCAGAGAATGAGTCAGCACTCGACGTGCGGCACCTATGCACAGTCTCTGTTACTTTGGAATGCACACAGGCCACTGCAAGCAAGTAACCACGGCTGCGAGAGCCGCGCATCCCTTCCTAGGCATCGTCGGCATGTGTCTGGCTCTTGGCACTCAAGCGATTAACTTAGAATATCCCATTATGCTCATGCAAATCTTTTAAAAAAAGAACAAATAGCAAGGAAAAATAAAAAAAGAACTTTCAGCTTTTCCACTTTGGTGAAGAAGGAAGAGCAGCAGAGCTGTAGCTTCTGTTCTCGGCGGTGGCTTTCCAGGTGAGCGATCTGCTCTTTCGCAAGGGAATCAGAAGCGCTTGATGCAGTGGAACTTTAGGCGATAGTGGCTTCGCGGCGGTTGCAGAATCATTTGTTCTGCTGCGCACATTGCCGCTCGTTCCGCTCCCACTCTTTTCCGAAAAAAGGTTGCCGCCGTCACTCAGATGGCGGTAGCTGTCCAGAGTTCGGTGTCATCATTTTTAATCTGGCATACACGATCCTGGGGAAACTAGCCCTTAACAACTCCGCTGTAAAACTATGGCGCACCGAAGGGAAAGGAAGGTCTAGGAAGAAGCACATATGCCAACAGTGTCATTGGACATGAAATAGCGCTGTGCGTCTTTGTCAAGATACAAAAGCCGTAAAACCATTGCTTCCCAGAAGGCACATCAGTAGCCTCACAGCTATCAGGAAGGCACGTAATTACTTTATGGCAGGCATCTGGAAACAATTAGAAAGAAAGTCTGAAAAGATGTTTGGAAAGAATACCGAAGAAACAAGAATGTCGGTGTGTTCTTTTGATCGTGTACGATGGCTCCACTCCCGCACTGCACGCTAGCAGGAACAATGAGCTGGCACTCAACGTGCAGCTCCTATTCTGCCTATTCTCTGTCACTTTTGGGACACAAGCAGCCTACGAAGTGCGCAGCTGCCAGAGACGCTCAGCTCTTCCTAGACATCGTCGGCGCGTTTCTCTAGCCTTGGCACTTAAACAATTGAATGTAGAACGAACAGGGAGGGGAAAAAAAAAAATGATGAAGGTCTGAAGTAACAACAACAATACACCATGTGTAGTGGAAGAGGAAAGCGCATACGCCATCCGTCTCAGGCGACGGATAAAGCGCCGTGCTTGTCTTTGTCAAGATGCCGACAGTCGCTGAAAAAACCAACAGCTTCCAGAGGGCACAGCTATCAGCTGGGCCTGTCACCAAGTTGCCCGCCGGCGTCTTGCTTTTTCTTACTTTTCTCATTTTCTTGCTTTGTACAACGCTCCCAGTGGTCGTTTCGCTTTGTGTTGTCCCTACTTGTCTTCCTCCCTTCCCTCTACCCTCCATCTCAGGGAGCGCGCTCGCACGCATACTTTCTCTACTTACGTGTCCTCACGGTGTTTGTATAAATTTAACTTTTTTTTGTCAACAAATATTTAATGTTGTAGTTGTTAAATTGTTGCTTAAAAAATTCCAAAAAATTCATCACGATAAGATGGCCAAAAAACTGGCCATTGGCGGCCGTTTTTAGCTACGGACCGGCAACCGGCCCGCTGTGTAAAAAACCAGCTGGGCCAGTGAAAAACCGGTCAGGTGGCAACCCTAGTTCTGACTGGTACATGTAAAGGTCAAAATAGTTTGAACAACTCGTACAGAGCGCGACAGTGTTAGCGCGAACAAGCGATCGCCGGTTTTTCTAGTTTTTCTCTTTGAAACCAAGGGATGTCATCCAAGTTAGTATTGCTAAGGAAAGAGCTCATTTAGTTCTATAATGTAAGGGATAAAATTTCGTACTCAAAAATACTATTCAGAAGTAAAATGTGAAAATGTGCCGATGTCGTGTTCGCGCTAACAGTGTCGCGATCTGTACATAAACGTGGCATGCCACCAACACATTTGTCAAACCATTCCAACGAAATCAAACATTGCAAATGCTTAGACCTTCAGAGGTTGGTCTGCCCTTAGGATATAGCAACACTGATTCCATGCTGTAGAGAGGAGCAACTTGGTCTGCGCAGTATGATACCTCGGGTGCATCACGCAGTTGGGATTACATAACTGCTAGCTGATACTGTCGCGATCGTTTATGACCAGGTCGGTTACAACAAAACGGCGGCTATAGCGAAGCGACTACGATTTGCCATTCCCGTTTGCTCTTTTTCAATGTATTTGTGTCTGCGTTTAGCAAAGGAAATTGAGCGGCTCCTGCGGATAAAGCAGAAAAAAAAATTGTAATAATTAAAAAAAAAATCACATTCAGAAAGTTTATTAAGTTCCAGACGACTGCACTTTGCTGCCATAGCTGAGTGGCCACCCAGACCTGGACACAGACATGCTGCAAAGGCTGCTGGGGGCAGCGTCTGCATCCTTGTGGGCTCCCCGCTCCTCATCTGGGAGGCGGCTTTTCCGCATCGCACGTGGAGAAGCCGTTGGAGCGCTAGGGACAAAATACCGACGGAGAGAGCCTAGATTTAAGAGAGGGTGCAACCCCCACCATGGACAGCATTTGCAATTTAATGGCAGATGCCTCCTGGGCAGATTGGCACAAGTATGCCTTCATTTGGTTGTCCCGTGGCCAGTGTAGCAAGGAAACTGGCAGAGAGGCGGACACGTTTGCAGACGGTGAATACTACTTTTGAATCCATGCAGGCTGCAGCTCGTTTCGCAAACGCGGCCCACAAACCACGTGACCTTGATCGAGCAGTTGCCCCCTCTCTTAAATTATAGGCTTTCTATACTGAAAAAACACAAACTGAAGCCCTTGAGTACAAACTCGGCGCCGTGCGGGCTTCTTTGTTTCCTTCGTGTTCCGTGTCGGTGTCACTAGTCGATGTGGTTGCTCTCTGCGCGAAAGTCTAGCTTCGCTCAAGCACCGATTCGGCAACTCTTTGCCACTCAACGATGGTGAGTCCCGGCACCACCGACACCTCGACGGGGAAGATGAATGCAATCTCCTTGAAACAAAAGCGTGCCGCCATCCTCGACGAAGTGCGCATGAACGTAAAGAATGACGTCCTCCGCCGACGTCCTCCATGGCGGCCGTCGCAGCTGTTGACACGGTCCGTACGTAGCTCGCAGGGTCTTCATCTGATCGGAGCTTGTCATAGTTGGCGAGAAGCGGCTCTGATCTAACAGGAAGTGTCACATGCAGGGAAGCCTCAACTGCTTTCTGCTTGCACGATAAACATGTGCCCGTGACGGCCCGTGTTATCTTTTTCTTTTTTCCTTGTTACTTTTATGAAGTCCAGATATAATGAAGAAGCGGATATAGCAAAGTGATATCTGATTCTTGTTGACTTGGTTATAACCGTCCTCGAGAGTTGTTCAGTGCTCGTGTGGCTTGAAATGAGCAGGAGTGGAGTTTTAATCGACATGCTGTACAGAGTCTCTTGTCCCTCCCAAAGCTGCGAGCCGCTAAAAAAAAAAAAGAAAACTTGTAAACAAATTTGGAGCTTAGAAACATTTCTGGCTGGAATAACAAACATTTAGTTGATGCGTATGTGATGCTTAGGAATAAAAAGTTACATTTTATTGTCGCCGCATTTGTTATAACTAGGGTTCTTGGTTTGTAAATAAAACAATGAAACACTCGCATGTAAAAATTTTCTCTGTACAGATTTATCTGGAAAGCTGCGATATCAAGATCATGACCACACAAAGAAGCGTGGTCATGGTACACTTCTCATTAGTCTCGGTAGAGCCCAGGGTAAGCGATCTTGAAAGTCCACTCCAGTCTCCTGTTAACTTAGGATGTTTAGTAAAAGGGTGTTTATTGTTAACGTCTGTTCAGGACCGCAGGTCTATGTTGCCATATTTCTAGATGTATAAACTTGAACGAGTTGCTGATGCGGGACGAAAAGAAAACGGCTAAAAAAAAAAAGCCGAGGAAGAAATAGAAAAAACGGACATGAGAGGCGTTGACTTACAGCTGAATCGAATAGGAAAAAAGCAAAAAAACACAATCCCACGAATACACAATCAAGCATAAACTACACTGATGTTTTGAATGAGTTGCTTTACCCTGGCTCAGATGTGCTGTTTTGCATTTATACAGTGTAATTGATAGTGAACTGATGCACCCCTTCGCTCCGTGAAATGTAAGATGCTTAATAAATTTCCCTTTTACTCTGGTTGTCGTACCCTGCCAACAGTGGATGTTTCCAACAGTTTGCTGATCTGGAGATCAGTGATCAATGCTGACTTTTGGGCGAGTTGGTTCTAAATCCTTGAAAACATGGTCATGCTTATAGATGTGAACAAGAGGGAAGAACACGGCAACACAATGCGCCACCTTCAACTAATGCCAATGAATGTGTCAGTGTGGCTTCAATTGACCTGGCAGATAAAGAGACACAGTCCTTGTGAGCAGCAGTGGGATATGGGATTTGTTGAGTTGCTCAATAGCCCAGAGGACATGTTCCCATGTATTTCTGAGGATTCGTCAATCGGCATCAGCGCTGGTCTAGACATGTGCAAATAGTGGATTTTCAGTTCGAAGTGAATTCAATGCGACCGATGGTTTTGGTTGAATATTTTCTAGTCGCATATCGAATAGTGTCTCCAAGCCTTTCACTACTGTTGCGTGAAGACCGAGCTGAACTCATGAAAGTTGTTCCCTAGCTTCCAGTTGTCCATTTCCAAGCAAGGTTAATTTTAATACTATATTTATGGACGTTGGCCTCAGCGAGTCTAATGCCTACATGGAGATGGCAAGGAAACAACAGATTTGACATAAAATTAAACATATAGAGGTGCCCAGCAATACGTAATTAAGGGAATTCATCAATCTTTCCATATGCAAGTATCCTTTCTTCAACCTCAAATTTGAAAAAAAAAGTATAATTGTTGCATAATAGTTTACTTTTGAAAATTTTACTGCAATGCAGACATCATCATTCCCAAAGTTTCCGTTTCGTTTGAAATACATTAGGCGTGCACTTGCACACCCCGATTTGAAAGTATGCTTTTCTCCTATGCACGCGACTGCAGTAGTTATATACATTTTGAAATGCCGATTCTGGCGAGTTAGCCCGGTTGAGCGCGCTTCTTACTGAGCATCGGTGCACTGCGGAGAAGCAACACCCGCGGAGCTTGCTTTCGCGGGTGTTGCTTCTCCGCGGGGCACCCGTGCGAGGTAAGAAGCGCACTCAACGGGGCTAACCTGCCCCAATCAACACTTTATTAATTAATTAATTATTTTTCAGGTTACCTCTTGATTCCAGAGGCATGATTAAGGGGGAGGGGGAGAACAAAGTTTTGCAAAAACAAAAATACAGCACACACATATATCAAAACAGAAAAACAAATGCAAGCACGCAGTTAAGTATAACCCCAAAGAAAATTTAGCCCGAATAAGAAGAATAGCCATTTTGGAAGAAAACTTTTAAATTATCAACTATTTATAACATGAATAGAAAAAAAAATACTAACAATAATAATGATAACATTGCACAAATTACCACATGCAGTATATACATAAAAAAAAATTTGCTATTTGCTATAGTCGGTTACAAGTCAAGAAGGTAGCGGCAAATGCCCCTCAAAGGGAATTTTGTATTCCTCCGCCACCAATCGCGTCCCGTTGTTTCCGTGACGTCACGACCTGCCCGAACCAATCTTGTTTTGGCAAATGAATATTTTCAACATGGCTGCCGGGCAGATTTTCTATGACTCCAGTATCTTCCAGCAATTATTCTATTTTTTAACGCGGTTTTTTACTTACCTGACCATACGTTGCTAAGTCGTAACCGCGTCCACTTTTATTCGCAATAGGTTCTGCGCGACAGCGTGAAAATCCAGCGATAGCATTGCCATCGAAAAGTTCGATGCGGGAGTAAGGCCTAGCATCGTACATACGTCGAACGGCGTCTGCTTCTCTGCCTCAGGTTCCGCCTCAACATCGTGACGGCAGCGGCCTTTCTTCGCAGTGGTTTCCGTGGAACGACGTTAAAATGCAGCGGTCACCAAACTTCTTTATAAGTGTAGTGGACTGTGCGGGAATAAGTGAAATAAGTGAACCGCGAACACAGTAAGTGTCTTCACCCGATTTCGACCGTATCTTTGCTGGCGTTAATAAATAGTCTGTCTACTGAAATGACGCCTTCAAAGCAGTATGTATTCATCTGTGAAACGTGGCGTCCTTGTCAAGTTTCCGCGTCGCAATCAGCATGCACGCTAATCTATGACTGCGATAGTACCCGCGGGTGCACCCTAGTTTACAATATTGAGCTGTAACATATATGTGGCATACAAATGATAAAGCCAGTGATGCGTATGTTACAAACATTTAATTGATATTGTTTTGGACGTTAAGAAGCTGATGTCTTCTTTTGGGAAAAATATCAGAATTTGAGGGAAGCAGATTTGGTTCTTTCAAATGCTTCCGAACATTCTGCTTGCTCTCAGAGGCCCTGTCAGTCGTATGTTTATGCTTCGAAACCCGGGTGTGTGACGCGTGTACCCCCACTCGCGTCGCGTCGCGGCCTGGGGTATTACCGGTAAACACGCACCAACTTTTCCAATTTACTTTAGAAGGAAAATGTGTCCACAATATTGGATCGCAGCATTGGTTTAATAATTTGTAAAAGATGAAAAGTATGTCAATAAAAATTGATTGCAAGGGCAGCTTCCCGCTTCATGAATTGTAGCTTTCTTATATATGAAATATTTGTTTAAATCAAAAATTGAAAACATACCGAATACTCAGATGTCCTGATCTTAGTCCGAATGCAAGTGGCAGAATGATTTGTCTTTATAACAATAAAATCAACAATGTTTGAATCAAGCTACAGCTGAAACCGTCTAATTACATTTCTGATGTATGTTTATCTCTGCATTATACCAGGCCGTAGCCGCGAACGAGCTCTTCAGAGTCTGCCATCATCTTTCTGGTCTACCTTGGCAAAGACAGACTCGTGTAAAAAACATATTGAGCTTCTCGGAGGCAACTTCGCAGTCCTCATTGTAAGAGCTTTCATGAAACCATCGGAAAGAAGGGTCCCTGTCGGTCATGTGAATGGCAACAGACGTCCAGTTTATGCTTCGAAACAGATCATTGGCAGTTAGAGTTAGCTGCCCGCAGTGCTGACACACGTTATTCTTATTCTCAGCGTGGCCTCGGTCGTGTGAATGGCGACAGACGTCCAGTTTATGCTTCGAAACAGATCATTGGCAGTTAGAGTTAGCTGCCCGCAGTGCTGACGCACGTTATTCTTATTCTCAGAGTGGCCTCGGACATGTGAATGGTGACAGACGTCCAGTTTATGCTTCGAAACAGATCATTGGCAGTTAGAGTTAGCTGCCCGCAGTGCTGACGCACATTATTCTTATTCTCAGAGGGGCCTCGGTCATGTGAATGGCGACAGACGTCCAGTTTATGCTTCGAAACAGATCATTGGCAGTTAGAGTTAGCTGCCCGCAGTGCTGACGCACGTTATTCTTATTTTCAGAGTGGCCTCGGACATGTGAATGGCGACAGACGTCCAGTTTATGCTTCGAAACAGATCATTGGCAGTTAGAGTTAGCTGCCTGCAGTGCTGACGCACGTTATTCTTATTCTCAGAGTGGCCTCAGACATGTGAATGGCGACAGACGTCCAGTTTATGCTTCGAAACAGATCATTGGCAGTTAGAGTTAGCTGTCCGCAGTGTTGACGCACGTTATTCTTATTCTCAGAGTGGCCTCGGATATGTGAATGGCGACAGACGTCCAGTTTATGCTTCGAAACAGATCATTGGCAGTTAGAGTTAGCTGCCCGCAGTGCTGACGCACGTTATTCTTATTTTCAGAGTGGCCTCGGACATGTGAATGGCGACAGACGTCCAGTTTATGCTTCGAAACAGATCATTGGCAGTTAGAGTTAGCTGTCCGCAGTGTTGACGCACGTTATTCTTATTCTCAGAGTGGCCTCGGTCATGTGAATGGCGACAGACGTCCAGTTTATGCTTCGAAACAGATCATTGGCAGTTAGAGTTAGCTGCCCGCAGTGCTGACGCACGTTATTCTTATTCTCAGAGTGGCCTCGGACATGTGAATGGCGACAGACGTCCAGTTTATGCTTCGAAACAGATCATTGGCAGTTAGAGTTAGCTGTCCGCAGTGTTGACGCACGTTATTCTTATTGTCAGAGTGGCCTCGGTCATGTGAATGGCGACAGGCGTCCAGTTTATGCTTCGAAACAGATCATTGGCAGTTAGAGTTAGCTGCCCGCAGTGCTGACGCACGTTATTCTTATTCTCAGAGTGGCCTCGGTCATGTGAATGGCGACAGACGTCCAGTTTATGCTTCGAAACAGATCATTGGCAGTTAGAGTTAGCTGCCCGCAGTGCTGACGCACGTTATTCTTATTCTCAGCGTGGCCTCGGTCATGTGAATGGCGACAGACGTCCAGTTTATGCTTCGAAACAGATCATTGGCAGTTAGAGTTAGCTGCCCGCAGTGCTGACGCACGTTATTCTTATTCTCAGCGTGGCCTCGGTCATGTGAATGGCGACAGACGTCCAGTTTATGCTTCGAAACAGATCATTGGCAGTTAGAGTTAGCTGCCCGCAGTGCTGACGCACGTTATTCTTATTCTCAGAGTGGCCTCGGACATGTGAATGGCGACAGACGTCCAGTTTATGCTTCGAAACAGATCATTGGCAGTTAGAGTTAGCTGCCCGCAGTGCTGACGCACATTATTCTTATTCTCAGAGTGGCCTCGGTCATGTGAATGGCGACAGACGTCCAGTTTATGCTTCGAAACAGATCATTGGCAGTTAGAGTTAGCTGCCCGCAGTGCTGACGCACGTTATTCTTATTCTCAGAGTGGCCTCGGGACATGTGAATGGCGACAGACGTCCCAGTTTATGCTTCGAAACAGATCATTGGCAGTTAGAGTTAGCTGCCCGCAGTGCTGACGCACATTATTCTTATTCTCAGAGTGGCCTCGGTACATGTGAATGGCGACAGACGTCCAGTTTATGCTTCGAAACAGATCATTGGCAGTTAGAGTTAGCTGCACGCAGTGCTGACGCCACGTTCTTCTTATTCTCAGGAGTGGCCTCTAACCATGTGAATGGTCGACAGACGTCCAGTTTATGCTTCGAAACAGATCACTTGCAGTTAGAGTTATCTGCCGAAGTGCGGACGCACGTTATTCTTATTCTCAGAGTGCCTCGTATCATGTGATGGCGACAGACGTCTTTATGTTTCGTAAACAGATCATTGGGCGTTATAGGTACTGCCCGCATTTGCGCACTTATTCTTTTCTCAGGTTGCCTTACATGTGAATGGCGACAGACGTCCAGTTTATGCTTTCGAAACAGATACATGGTCATTAGAGTTTGGCTGTCCGCAGTGTTTGACGCACTTATTCTATTTTCGAGTGGCCTCGGACTGTGAATGGCGACGACTTCCAGTTTATGCTTCGAAACAG
>JABSTQ010003036.1:0-19892 GCA_013358835.2 Ixodes persulcatus
AGACCGCGAACGTCAAAGAACAGGCGGGTGATCTCGAAGCGTTTCGGACATTTTTTGCACCGCTAATGAAGAAAGTTATCCCCAGCCATCATGTTTATATGCTGTGCTTGCACTCGTCGCGACTGTTGATGAATCTGCACCGCGCCACCAACCCGTACTGCTAAAGCGCCGTTCACACACCTGCAACCAAGTAGGAACAAGACTCATCGCCCATACGCACCGCTTCTCCGCTTGTCGGTCGCCATGTTTGCTTTTTTTTCTTTCGGCTTTGGCTCGGATACGGAATCGGCCAAAAATCAAACCCCTCCAAAAGCTTACTCCGCCTCGAAGGTCAGACGTCATAGCCAAGTGGAGCGGCCATTGGCAGCGTCCCCGTTTCTCGTTCGGGTGATTGACAGGCCTCGGTGAGGTTTCAGCTAAAAATTGGTCCAGAAGCGAGGGACACGCGCCACTTTTTTCGGAGGCGCGCCACTTTTTCGGTCGCGTTCAGACGGGGAATCTGTTTCCCGAAACCTAGTCAACCTAGTTTCGCGACACAAGATTCGCCAACAACATGCATCGTGTGAATAGACCTTTAGTATCTTGAATAACAAATTCTGCGTTAAAAACGTGTTTTTCCCAATGGCGTGGCGGCAGCTGCCGGGAAGATATCAAACGACGGCCATGTTTGCCAGCTAATTCAGAGATAGCACCAAGACTGCCTACAAGCGGCACAGCCCAAGTCGACACTGTTCATATATAACACCAGTAAATCCGGCACGTGGAAGTCTTCCGACCGGTCGTCGGCTTGTACCGGTCCTTCCAACTAAGTCCGGCCCGCTTCCAGCAGACCCGCTGGTACCGGCGCCAAATGAAGTACACATAAAGAAACAACGCTGTAACTCGCTCCAAATGCGCAGACGAAGAATGAGAGAAACTGCACTCTCACGCGGATTCTCTCAGCATAATATTGATTTACCGTCGTCACCAGCATCCCCATTCTTAGTCCCCTGCTTCATGTCTCTGAAACTTTGTTAAAATGTGTTTGCTTTCTCATATACATTCTGCTTATTATTGCTTGTCAGAACTATTGCGTTTTGTGAGCTATTGTTTTATCATTCACATTAATACGTATTTTGCACTGGGCGAATGTGCCAAATTTTCCATGCGCTTTTATTTATGCCTGGTGAATTTGCTTCGTCACAAGTTTTGTGTAAAATCGTAATTAGCTGAATATTATTTTTGAAATTGAAGTATTGAAGTATACGCATTCATCAACATTAGGGTTCGGTTTTAATACTCCAACAAACATTTGTTTGGTAAAACGCTTATCTAGATTTGTTTGTTTACTTGTTCCTCTTTTATACTTCTTTTTTCATGCGGCCCTCGAGACTGCGACAGATCCCTAATCCTACTCCTGAACCAAAGCGTTTGGTGACTCCAGGGCAATATGCTATTGTCGTAGAGCAGGCGGTTGCCACCTGCTCTTCTGTTCCAGTGCAGGCGACGAAGGGCTCTTTAACAAAACGAACGTACCACCTAGTTATGTTTTCAGGGCAGTTTCGCATGGTGCGATTCTCAATTCCAAGTTTTCCAATCCGAGTTAATGCATTTGGAAGGCGACGCGGTGACGTTTCCTTACGCGCAGTTCTTTTTGCTCTGATAGCAGCGGGTCTTCTGGAAGCGAACCGTTGGCCAGGCCTCATTGGAAAGACCGCGGCCAGCCGCGGGCGGGTTGGAAGATTTTCGCGGGCAAGATCTGACTCGCGGGCCGGGGTTCAGAAAATCCTGGTCTATAGCATAATCCTTCGGTTCATGTTGAACCTCACGCTCAACCTTCCTGAAATCTATCGCGATAACCCCGGCCTCTAAATACCTTAGATCACAGTGATGTATGTCACGTCAATTAACTCCATAGTGGTGTTTGGCACGCCAATTAACCCGATTGACTGACTCAATATTGCAACTATGTTGGAGTAGCAGTTCTGTCTTTCGGTACTATAATGCTCAGCGCTAAAAAAAATGAAAGACGTTTACAACACCTTGTAACGCCGAATTAGAGCACCGCTCTTGAGGAGAAGGAGGGGAGTGTACAGAGTGGAGGGGTCACGAGTAAGATCCGCGCGTTGCATCATAGGACGTTTTTTATAATGCAACGCGCGGGACCCTCGTGACGTCACTCGTGACGTCACGGCGGAAGCGGAACCGTGCCGAAAAGTTGCTCTCATGACGTCACGACGGTCCCGCGCGTTGCATTATGGGACGTTTCCCATAATGCACCGTGCGGTTACGCCACCGCCGACACCGACGCCGACGGCTACGGCGACGCCGACGCCGCTCAAGCCAAAAACGGGCGCCTAAGTTTTTTTTTTATTCATGAAAAACCCGCAACGCCTATACAGGCATTTTTGCAGGGGGGGCACAATGCCCGTAGAACGTTTAGTACTATTTTGGTACGTTTACATTTGCGGATCCGTTAGTGAATCCGCCCACCTTCTGCCGCTGGGGCGAAACGCTGGGCGAAAAACGCGGCGGCGAGCCGTATAGGTCCGGGATCTATTTCTGCCGCCGAACGAGGCGTTTTGCTGACCGGAAGTGACATTCTTGCGCAGCGCGACGCTGCCTACGTCATGAGTACGGTCTTCCGGGAGCAGCAACGCCCGGGAGAGACAGCCGAGGTGGGAACTCTCGCGGCTTCTCGTCGTATTTGACAGGATCTTACGAGAACAACTGCCGCAGCCGGCGCAGCCCCCGCCGCTTGAAGGAAATAGATGTAAACGCAACCCGCTCGTCGCCGCCGCCGCCGGGAGCGGATCCTCTCCCGCGGGAGTGGATTTCTTCTCAGGTTTAAACGTACCATAATGGCGCATTCACACTGGCAGCGGATCCGCGTTCGCGAAGGGGTTGCGGATGCGGTTCGCGAGCGACCCCGTTCAGACACACCGAGAGGCGGTTGACGGTTTCTCGGCGATCACGCGTGATCTTTTGAGACTTGCGTTTGGCAACCCTGTTTTACAATCCAAAATCCACTTTAATCCACAATCCAAAGCTATAATTATGCTATTTTGGCACTCTGTAGGTTTTTCTTTGGGATGTTCGCACGCATCACAAGTTCAGGCAGCAAAAAAAAAAAAGACGAAGACCCGCGAAATTTGCCTGCGATTCCCTCGACTTCGCCCACAAGCAAAGCCCAGCTAGGCGCGCCTTGCTGACTCACAAGAGGACGTCCCCGACCTTTTCTTTGAAGTGGACCCTTCCCGCATGAATAGGCTGACCTTTTTTTCGGGATAGAGGGCCAGTTTTCCCCCCTCATTGTTCGCTCTTCTCATTTTTGAAGATAAGAGTGGTGGCGTGGACCGTGGTGCTGGGAAATGTGTTCGGTGCTAGCCGGTCGTGGCTTCGCTTGTTTGTTTTGTTTCTTTTATTTCGGACACAGGGTCACAAGGAGAAAGGTCAAAAGGCAGATAAGCTCTGCCTGACGAGGCCCAGTCCCCTCAGTACACTACATGTGCAGTCAATAGAAAAAAACAAGTACAAAACATTGGCAAAAAAAAAAAACATCGGCAAGAAACAGTAGTGCAATATCATTGGTACCATTACCTCCACAAGGATGAAAATTATGAAAATAAAAAATTGGTGGCGGACTCTCCTCTCGTCACTCGCACGTCGATCGAGACTACTGTTTGGTTGTCATTAAGCTCAAATAAATGCCGCATGGATTACCTCTGCATCATCTGGTACGTACACTTTATTCCATGAGCATGATCCCTTTATTTCTTTTGTTAGTAGTACTTGTTACGGGTCGAGCTAGCGCAGATACCCTGCCCACTCTGCGGTAGCGCGTTGGCTAAGCAATCAGGCTCACGACGTCTAAATCCGCCTTCGTGATGGTCATGCACGATGTCGAAAGCTTTCAGTAGTTCACGCGACTATCTGACATTTCGGTCGATCAGGGGCGGCTCCTGACGTTCTACGGGCGGACATTAACAAGGCAGCGAGCTTCGGGCTGTTGCACCTGGAATAATAAACAAACACTTACCCGAACCAAATCCCCGGTGCGAAGCCCGTTAAGATTAAGAGTCAATTCTTTTCGCGGCGGATTCAAGTGACGGACTTGAACATCACGTTTCTCCGTTGATTTCTCTTCTGTAACGCTAGGACTACAGCACCTTAGACGCCTCGCCAGCGACAGGTGCCATCTTGTTTCGAAAGTCACTGACGTCACGTCAGCGTCGCGTTGTGATTGGTTGCCGCTTTGCGGTTCGTGAAGGCGGTTGGGATAAATCGGTTCCGAAACGGTTGGCAAAAACGCGCTCCAACCGCTCGATCGTAGCCGCTTTGCGGTTGAGAACGCGCGGATCCGCTTCGCGTTTGCGAATCCGCTTCCAGCGTGAACGCGCCATAAGAGCTGCGCTCTAAAAAAATGTAATTTGGCATGTTAGATTATAACTTTGCTTATGACAGGCAAACTTATACTATCATACAAGTTTTCGCTGAGCAAATATCATAGCTGACACTAGGCTATATGTTGGCAAATTAAAACCTTTTGTCAGGCGAGCTAACGTTGTCAAACAAAATTTATTTAGAACGATCTTATTCTGTAGTGCGGTTAAAGGCCTTTGGTCCACTGCTTTATATCGGCTCTATTTGGATGCTGCAGTGGCACTGTCAGGTTAATTTTGTTATCAAGAATCAGAAAGCTAAATGGAGGAGTACAGCGCTAGAACGACTTTTTAAATCCAAGGATACTGAGCCGAACTAATCATTTGGTGTTATGACAAAGCTTCAAGGACCCCGTGTTCAGTGCCGCGTCGACACACGCGCCGACACAGATGACCGAAATGTGAGCTCTCGTGCCAGTGGCTCGTGACCGACCGACCGGGGATGCCAGACAAGGCGGCACACAAATAAACCGGCCGTTCTTTTGTTTGTGTTTCGGCATACGTTACTTCAGTGGCGACGAGCGACGAGTCCACGACGGCTACGCAAGAGAGGCACGAGCGCATGGTGACGTCCCATGGTCTGCCGCAGTTCGACGACACCACCGACAGATGGGACGCCTTCAAGATTCGATTGGAAACCTACTTCGAGGCACACGATCTTACAGAGGTAAAGAAGAAGCGAGCCTTACTGTTGTCAGCGCTCAGCACCCGGACAGTTGAAGTTCTTGCAGGGCGGTGCGCGCCCACAAAGATTAATGAACTGGAATACTCCGAAGCGGTCCAACTGCTACACGATCATTTCTCACCACAGAGGAACGAAATAGCAGAATCGTACAAGTTTTTCACACGGAGTCAGCGGCCGGGTGAGTCAGTGAAGGAATTTTTTCTCGAGATACGCAAGATCGCTGACAACTGCAACTTCGGGGAAGTGCTCGACCGTATGCTGCGGGATCGCATTGTGTGCGGGCTCCACGATTCTAGAGTGCGCCGCAAACTGCTGGCCAAGCCTATTTTAACAAGGCAGGAGGCAGAAGAAATCGCCCTGGCATCCGAGCTGGCTGCTCTGAACGTCCAGCAAATGGAGGGGCAATCGCAGAACACGAACGGCGACCAAGAAGTCTGTGCATTCCGTGGAAGGCGACAAGAACCCTGGCGGAAGAAGGAAGGAAATTACCACGACCAGGATGCGAAAGACGACAGTTTCGGGCGGTGTGAGAAGTGCGGCAAGACCGGCCATATAGCCAGACGTTGTCTTTTTCTGAACTCACGGCGCTTCCGATGCCAGCAAGAGGGACACCTTGCTAGGATGTGCCCAAATAATGACTACGTTCAGAAGAACAAGGTAGGTCTTTGCGAAGAAGAGGCGTCAGGCAATGACTTGTATGACCTATGCACCCTTGATGAACAAGTCTCTACGGTCACTTGTGTCAACCTAGTCAAGCCAATTCACCGAGTGTTTGACTGCGGGGGTGTGACATTGAAGTTGCAACTGGACACTGGGGCCCCCGTTTAGATTGTCACGTGGCCCACCTATATCAAGCATCAGGACGACTGGCCAAGGTTACACAAGACGTCACTGCAGCTCTCCTGTTTCTTGGGCAAACTACCTGTACGAGGGCGACTGGACGTTCAAGTCTCTTTCCAAGGTCAGACCAAAGCGGGCACGCTGATCGTCCTGGGATGTCCAGGACCGAATCTATGTGGGCGGGATCTCATCCAGGCGTTTCATTTGGAGGGAGTACCAATCAACAACGTGAGCACAGATCCCGGTGAACCCGGTATTTCTGTATGTTCGAAATACAAGGTAAACATCCAAGGGTTACTCACGGAATTTTCGGAGTTATTCGAGCCAGACCTGGGGTTAATCAAGGGACCGCCCGTTAGCCTACAAGTGCGGGAAGATGCTTCGCCGCGGTTTCACAAGGCACGCATCGTTCCATACGTGCTGCGCACTAAGGTGGACGAAGAACTAGATAGGCTGGTGAACGTCGGAGTAATATCGCCCGTGACCAGCTCAGAAAGGGTTACCCCTCTCGTTCCTGTGGTCAAGGCGAACGGGAGCATCAGGCTGTGTGGCGATTTTAAAATCACAGTGAACTCCGCGTGCAGGCAGGAGCAGTACCCGCTGCCCAGAATTCAAGACATTTTCGCCAACCTGAATACCGGAGAAGTCTTCAGTATCATCGATCTGAAGGAAGCTTACAACCAGCTTCCACTTGATGCCGACGCCAAGCAGCTAACCGTGGCGAACACTCAGAAGGGCTTGTTCTGTTTTAACCGTTTGCCCTTTGGAGTCGCATCTGCGCCTGCGATCTTCCAGCGTCGAATGGAAGCACTGCTGCAGGGACTACCCGGGGTTCAAGTATACTTGGACGACATTATCGTTGCAGAAAAGAGGGGAGATAGCAACCTGCTACGGAAGGTTCTAGAGCGACTCCGGGAGTTCGGAGTCAAGTTGCACCCAGAAAAGTGCAAATTCCGACATGCCGCGGTAGATTTTTTGGGACACCGCATTGATGCAAAAAGCTTGCATCCCAAGACTGAAAACATTGACGCGGTTCTTCAAATACCTCGTCCGACGTGCGTCGCCGAGTTACGATTGTTCCTGGGACTCGTGACGTACTATCACAGGTTCTTGCCAGGGATTGCAACCACCTTGTCGGTTCTGTATGTTCTCCTCAAGAAGGGCGTCTCTTGGAAGTGGGACAGGGAGGAGGAACAAGCCTTCATACAGGTGAAAAACTTCCTGAAGAAGGCCGACTTCTTGGCTCATTACGATCCGAAGCAGCCCCTGTATCTAGAGTGTGACGCGTCCCCTTGTGGAATCGGCGCTGTTTTGTATCATCGAGTCGATGGCGCAGATCGGCCTATCGGATTCAGATCCTGCGTGCTGTCTGCGGCAGGGAAAAACTACTCACAGCTCAAGTGGGAGGCCCTCGCCCTGGTCTTAGGCGTTACCAAGTTTCGCGAGTACCTTTTAGGTCAGAAGTTTACGTTGTTAACTGATCATAAACCCCTGGTACGGCTGTTTCACCCTGAGAAGGCCATCCCAGCGATGGCAGCAGCAAGAATACAACGTTGGGCACTGTTACTCAGCGCATACACCTACCACGTCCAGTACAAGCCGGGCAAGATGAACGTCCCCGCAGATACCTTGAGTAGGCTGCCGGTTTAAGAGAGTCTTGATGACGCCACAACACGGGCAAGAGAGAGAGAGACTCAAAAGAGTGTGTATTACTCACCGAACACCTCGACGATGGTTTAGTGTCAGCCAAAGAGTTAGCTGACCTTTCCGTCAAAGACGCGATGCTCCGCCAGGTCCGGAAATGGATCAAGGGAGGTTGGCCAAACAAGTTAGGAAAGAACGAAGAAGCGCTGCAACCATATTTTTCTCGCAAAGAGGAGCTAACGAACAGTCATGGGCTGATATACTGGGGCCATCGGGCTGTGTTTCCCGCAAGCGCCAAGGAACCGATGATGGGGCTGCTGCATGACACACATCAAGGGATTTCCGCAATGAAAACACTGGCCCGGTCACTTTTTTGGTTCCCGGGTTTGGATAAGGAGGTCGAGAACCTCGGAAAGACTTGCCCGGTTTGCGTTCAAGCTGCTAGCATGCCACCAGCGAAGGCGCCCGTTCCGTGGCCGGAAACCGGGGAAACGTGGTCGAGGCTACATGTGGATTATGCGGGTCCCATCGATAATCACATGCTGTTGTTTGTGGTGGATTCTCACAGCAAGTGGATCGACGTACAGGTTATCAAGACTGCAACATCGGCGACCACCATTGAAGCCCTCCGCACCCTGTTTAGCCAGTTCGGTCTTCCAAGAACGCTAGTCTCTGATAATGGGCCCCAATTTTCCAGTGAACTTTTCAAGCAGTTCATGCTCCAAAACAACATTGATCACCTGCGCACAGCCCCGTACCACCCGCAATCAAACGGCTTGGCAGAACGGGCGGTACGGACGGTAAAACAAGGGTTAAAGAAAAATACACGCGGATCCCTACAGACTCGGTTGGCCAGGTTTCTACACCGGTATCGTAGGACACCCCTTCCATGTGGTAGAACGCCGGCTGAAATGTTATTGGGATATGAAATCCGCTCACGATTTGACAACGTATTTCCCCGACCAACACTTCCTGCTGATGAGACAGCGGCTGGGAAATTCAATGTTGGCAAGCCGGTATGGTACCGGAACTACGGAGGAGGAGACAACTGGAGACCTGGAGTAGTCCAAGCAACTGAAGGTTCCCGGATGATGACCCTGCGAGACACTGAAGGAAACCCGCATGGCGTCATGACGAGCAGATGAGGTCGCGAGTTTTTCCCAACATCTCAACTTCCACAGGGGCAGACGTGAACCCACGGGCCTCGGAACCACAGACAGTGGGCACCGAGGGTGAGCCGTCCAATAGAACCCACACCAACAACACCGGAACTGAACGAGATGCGCAGTCGGACTATCTAGAGGCACCTCCACCTTCACGTCCGGACACTCCGCTGCTTCGCAGGTCGAAGCCTCCACCTCCGGAGACTCCGTTACCCCGGAAGTCGACAAGAACACACCGACCACCTCAACGCTTCTCCCCGTAAGGGGGAAGGAGTGTTATGACGAAGCTTCAAGGACCCCGTGTTCAGTGCCGCGTCGACACACGTGGCCAACACGCGCCGACACAGATGACCGGCATGTGAGCTCTCGTGCCAGTGGCTCGTGACCGACGGACCGGGGATGCCAGACATGGTGGCACACAAATAAACCGGCCGTTCTTTTGTTTGTATTTCGGCCTACGTTACTTCATTTGGTCTATGTTGAAAATCATGCTCAAAGTTTCTAAACTGGATTGTGGAAATCCTGGCCGCCAAATGCCTTACACCGCAGTGATGTGTGGCACGTCAAATAACCCCATTATTTGGTTAAAATGTTTAACTTAGTTGGAGTGGGAGTTGTGCTACTGTTAAATAACCCCCGGTTTTATCGCCACGTTACGCAAAAATGACACCGACTGAATCTTCATGCTGGTGGTTTAACGGCTGCTAGTTCATGATCGGAATAAAAAAAAAAAACTCGATGTGCCCTTGCTCCTTCTCTAAGTCCTCCTCGCTCTCGTTGCAAAAGATTCAACAATCGAGATTCTATTTTAAAGCAATAAAGAGCAAACAGATATAAGTTCAACGTACAGTTTTATACTCTCTAAATTGGGTTTGTGTATGCGCTGATACTCTGCCAGGCCAGTCAGGACGAGGTACGCAAATCGCCTCTACTAATGTCCCCCGCTAAATAAAATGATATCTGTGTTGCCTCTACCTCGGCTAATCATACCTGCCTATCAGGCAAGCTAACAATTTCATGCGATGTGTATTTAGAGTAAAGGTAATCTGTATTCTGCTTCAAAGCTTTTGGCTGGCCACAGTATAAGGAGTTTATTTGGTCGCTGCATATCATATAAGCATATTTATATGATTATTCGTATATTTATTTATTTAACCTTTTTTTTTCTTTTTTTTTTTGGGGGGGGGGGGGTTGCCGCTAAGCGAATCTTATTCCCAATGAAAGCGGCACCTGTTTTCATGAATAAGCATTCTAGCGTAAATAGCAAACACAAATACATGCACACTTTGCGTAACATAAAGTATGATCTGAAAAAAAGGTAGTGCGCCACAAAATTCAAACTCAAAAGACTATCGGATGTAATTATGAACCATGGAAAAAGTATAATCTGTGAGATTGAAAGAAAAATAGAAACGCAATAAAGATAGCTTAACAGCAAACACTATAGGAGTGCAAAGCAAGAGTGCACTAACAGCTAAAAAATACGGAGCTCGATTTCAGTCTAATTCTTCGGTAACATTAAAATTCTTGCTCGAACGTTCTAAACTGTGCTGCGATAACAAGGTCTCTAAATGTCTTAGATCACGGTGACATGTAGTTCCTGCATCGCAATGATTAGTTTAAATTTAGAACAAACTTACATAAAGTTTTTTTCTCTTTTTTATTTGTTTTTTTAGGAATTGTCTGGACACATAAAACTTAAGTTTGGTTTTATTATGTTCAGAAAATCTGACTGTTTGCTCAACAGCGGGACCCCCGCTCCTCAGGCGGTAAGTAATATTCACCCACTAAGGTGCAGCGCTAATCAAAATATCATATGCGGTGCCTGCCCCTATCTCGGCTAATCATTACCACCTATCAGGCGAGCAAACATTGGATTACAAAATATATTCAAACTGACGTTAATCAGCATTAATCTTCAAGACTTTTCGCCCACGGCTCTATAGGAACACTATCTGGTCACTACGGTGGCACTACCAGGCTGGGTTCTATGACAAACATCAAGAAATCATATGGGAGTGCAAAATAATCGCACGTCTTTCGACCGTGCTGAGCTGGTGTTCTAAAGTCTAGTGCTTCGGTACACCTTGAAAATCCTCCACAAACTTTCTAAACCGTATTGCGAAAATCCCGGCCTCCGAATGCCTCACGCCACAGTGATGTGTGGCGCGTCAATTGACCCCATTAATTGAGTTCAATTTGGAACTACGTTGGAGTAAGAGTTGTGTTATTATTAAATAATCCCCGGTTTTCATCGCCACGTCAAGGAGTAACCCCACCGATTGACTGTTTATGGTGATGGTTTAATGGCTACAAGTTTGTGATCGGAATGAAGAAGAAAAAAAGACGAGGTGCGCGCTTGCTCCTTTCCGTCGTCCTCCTCACTCTCGCTGTAAAAGATTCAACAGTGGAGATTTTATTTTAAAGCATTAACTAGAAAAAAATATAAATAGTAAGTGCAATTTTTTTTATTTTCTTAATTGTGTTTTTGTGTGCGTCTAGTTTCTGAGATATTGTCACGAATAACAACTGATGTGTCGATGACAACTGAAGAAACCAAGCGTTTAATGGGGCGAACTTGTGCCGAAAATAAAAAGGAAACAGAAGATAACAGCAGAGCGTCACCGGTGTCGAAGTCGGCGTAACAGCAGAATCCAACACTGGGGCGAGACTGCCTGCGGCTCGCCACGCGGAGCCCCTTATGTACATGCGTGAGCTTCGCGAATAATCGGCGTGGAATGTTCGACGCGTACAGCATTCGGACCTCGAACAAGCAACAGCATTCTGGAATTTACCAAAAAACTGAATTACAGGAATAACAAAAGATGCGTCGCATCCAGGAATCGAACCCTGGCTCTTCGCGTGGGAGGCAGGCACAATAACCGTTAGGCCACGCGCGCGCTGCCTACTTGGCCAGCTGCGCGCGCGGCATTACACCCCCCTTTGAAGAGTGCATCGTCCCGATGCAACACAAAACAAAACAAAGGAAATAAAAAGAACGGTAAACTAAAGAGTCATTTGGAACACATAAGGTCCAGAGTCCTATCGGGCGTAGTACGGCTTCAGGCGCACGACGTGGACGACTTCAGGTCGTGGTGGGCGGCGTGATGATGTTCTTGTTCGTCGGGCATCACCTCGTAGTTCAGATCTCCAAGTCGAGGAAGTACCTTGTAGGGTTCGAAATACCGTTTCAAGAGTTTCTCGCTGAGACCACGGCGGCGAATCGGTGTCCAGACCCATACCCGGTCTCCGGGCTGGAAGTGGACGTCCCGACGACGAAAGTTGTACCGGGTAGCGTCGACACGTTGTTGATCTTCGATTCGGAGTCGGGCGAGCTGGCGAACGTCTTCAGCTTGTTGAGCAACCACCTGGGCGCCGGGGATCCCATCGTCAGCTGGTTCGTGTGTAGCATCGCGTCGAGCATGGTCGTTACTTTCCTGCCATGCACCAGCTGAAAGGGTGTCACCCCGGTGGTCTCTTGCACGGCCGTGTTGTAGGCAAATGTAACGTACGGCAACACCTCGTCCCATGTCTTGTGCTCCACGTCGACGTACATGGAGATCATGTCGGCGATGGTTTTGTTGGGTCTCTGTGTCAGCCCGTTGGTCTGCGGGTGGTACGCCGTGGTGCGCCGATGGCTGGTGTGGCTGAGACGAAGGATTTCTTCCGTCAGCTGGGACATGAACGATGATCCACGGTCTGAGATCAGAACTTCGGGAGCGCCGTGCCGGAGGACGATGGACTCAATGAAAAACTTGGCGACTTCCACAGCAGTCCCTGAAGGAAGGGCTTTCGTTTCGGCGTACCGTGTGAGATAATCTGTGGCGACGATTATCCATCTGTTTCCTTGCGTCGATGGTGGGAAAGGACCAAGTATATCCATTCCGATTTGCTGGAACGGAGCGGTTGGGGGAGCAATCGGCTTCAGGAGACCTGCCGGCTTCGTCGGCGGTTTCTTGCGTCGCTTACACCCGTGGCACGATCGTGTGTAGAGGTGAACGGTCTTTGGCAGCTTGGGCCAGTAATACCTTTCACGAATTCGGGCCAGCGTACGGCTGTAACCAAGGTGTCCGGACGTCATGTCGTCGTGGCAGGCTTGAAAGATCTCCACTCTAAGGTCGGTAGGGATTACCAGCAGCCATGGCGAGCTGTTCCCTCCGAATCTCTCCTTGTAAAGTACACCTTGTCGGAGGACGAAGGTCGGCAGGGCTCTCGAAAATACACGGGGCATAGTACCCCCTCGTCCTTCGAGGTGTTCAATTAGCTCGCGCAACCCAGGATCGTCTCTTTGACGTCGTGCCATGTCGTCTGTGTTCACTGCGCCAAGGAAGTACTCGTCGTCATCGTCGTCGTTGCTACCAGGGGACGTCTCGACAGAGGCTCTGGACAGGCAGTCGGCGTCGCTGTGCTTGCGACCTGACTTGTAGACCACAGTCATGTTGAACTCCCGCTGTCGGAGGCTCCATCGAGCGAGGCGTCCTGAGGCGTCCTTTAGGTTTGCAAGCCAGCAGAGCGAGTGGTGGTTCGTGACCACACGGAACGGGCTTCCGTACAGGTATGGGCGAAACTTCGTGGTTGCCCAGACGACCGCAAGACATACCTTTTCAGTCGTGGAGTAATGTATCTCTGCTTTGGACAGTGTCTGACTTGCGTAGGCAATGACTCGCTCGGTGCCTTCTTGCACTTGAACCAGTACCGCGCCAAGTTCGGCGTTTCTTGCGTCCGTATGAATCTCGGTTTCCGCATTTTGATCGAAGTGTCCAAGAACTGGAGAAGTCTGGAGCTGCCGCTTCAGCTCGTCGAATGCCTGCTGTTGCTCCTCGGCCCATTCGAACTTCTGGGCGTCCTTTGTGAAGTTTTTTGAGCGGTGCGGAAATCCTTGCGAAACCGCGAACGAAGCGCCGATATTGCGCACATAGTCCAAGGAATCTTCGTACGACCTTCTTGTCTGTCGGCGCTGGAAATGCCGCGACGGCGCGAGTCTTCTCTGGGTCTGGGCGAACACCATCGTTGCTAACCATGTGGCCTAGGAACTTCAGTTCGTCATAGGCGAACCAACACTTCGATGGCTTGAGAGAGGCCGGCGGTCTGTATTGCTTGGAAAACAGCACGGAGTCGTCGCATGTGCTCGTCGAAGTCGCTTGAAAACACTACGACGTCGTCAAGGTAGACGAGACAGCTCTGCCATTTCAGCCCAGCCAGTACGGTGTCCATGACACGCTGGAAAGTTGCTGGTGCCGTGCATAGTCCAAAGGGCATCACCTTGAACTCGTACAGTCCATCTGGCGTGACGAAAGCTGTCTTCTCTCGGTCCCGTTCGTCGACTTCGATCTGCCAGTGGCCGCTCTTCAGGTCCATCGATGAAAAAAATCGAGAATGGCGCAGCCGGTCTAGCGTTTCGTCGATGCGGGGGAGTGGATAGACGTCTTTCTTCATCCAGCGTTCAGCTGCCGGTAGTCCACGCAGAACCTAAGCGTTCCGTCCTTCTTCTTAACCATTACGACTGGAGAGGCCCACAAACTGCTTGAAGGTTGGATTATGTCGTCGTTGAGCATCTCTTGAACTTGCCCCTGGATTACCTCCCTCTCTTTTACGGAGACTCTGTACGGCGATCGATGCACAGGGCGCGTCGTCCTCAGTAACGATGCCGTGCTTCGCAACAGTGGTTTGCCGCACCTTCGACGATGTCGCAAAGCAGTCGCGGTATTCGGCGAGAAGGTTAATTAGCTGTCGTCATTTCGGGCCCGGAAGCTTAGGGTCAATGCCGAGCTGCGCTGGCGACGTACTGTCTTGCTGAGGTGGCGAGGATTCGTCAGTAATGGCGGCGATTTCGGCAGAGTTTCGGAGTTCCTCGACCTGGCCCACGGCTGCACCTTTTGTGAGGTGTTGCGCTTTATTTCGGAAGCTCGTCACGAGGACCACAGTGCGGCCATCCTGAAGTTCAGCAACTCCTCTTGCGACGCCTATTCCTCTTCCAAGAAGCAACTGGAGGCTTCCTTCGAGCAGAACTTCGCCGCAGAAAGCTTCAGTGATCCCGACGGGGCACGAAAACACTCGACCGCGGCGGTACGTTCACGTGGCTTGCGAGGACTCGGACCGCAGATGACGTCGCTTTGGGTTCCTCCGGTGGTGAACCAGGTTTTCGTAGCGTCAACCGGTTTGCTTCGAGGTCGATGACGGCGACATACTCGCAGAGGAAGTCCATTCCGAGGATAACGTCCCTCGAACAGTCTTGCAGAACGACGAACTTCACAGGGCACGTTTCACCGTGGATCTCGACGCGCGTAATGCATCGCCCGACTGGTGTGATGAGGTGTCCACCGGCGGTTCGTGTTTGAGAGCCTTCCCACGGCGTTGTCACTTTTCGCAGGCGGCGAGAGAGCCTCCCACCCAAGACTGAGTAGTCCGCTCCGGTGTCCATGAGTGCCGATGCGTCGTGGCCGTCGATAATAACGTTTAGGTTGTTGGACACCGATGCAGAGACGTCGTTGTGCTGCGTAGCGTCGAGAGAGTGGGAGCGCTCTGGCGTTCTTGGAGACTCTTTACTACGGTCGTCTTCGGCAACGCCACCTCCAGGCGTTGCCGCACTTAGTTTTCCCGATACTGCTTCACAACGCACAAGATCAGACACACTTAAAAGAAATTTCACGCACACAAAGGCAGAACTCTCACACAGCGCTGACTGACAACTCGAAATATATTATGCATCATCTTCTTCTTCCTTCACTCCGATGCAAATGGAGGTGAACCCCAAAAAACCGAGGAACGTATGAAAAAAGGAAAAAAAAAGAAAGAAAAGAAAAATGGAATAAAAACAAAAGTAGAAGGAAAAAATAATGAATTCTCTGTACAGCGGACGTTGCTTTGTGCTTATTCTAAATAGTTCAACTCTTTTTCCGTTAAGGCTAGCGATGGAGTGCTCACACATATCCTATCTAGCCTTACAATGTTAGCGGTTTCTACTATCTCTCGCGTCAGTTTGTTCCTGCTCCGTCCCAGAATGGTGCATTTGTCCAGGGGTGCTATTCTGGTCACAAACGGTCACGTTCGTGTTTCTCGAAAACTCCTCCCCCCTACGAACCGCGCGCTCCTATTTGGCCAGAGCGCGCGTGATAATTCCACGCGGTTCCCATGGGAACGTTCGCGAAACACGAAGGCAACCGTTTGCCGTAAGTGCCGCTCTTCGAGTTCGGACCGTGACGACAAAGTGACGTATGTCCACGTCCGACCTACGTAGCACATAGCGGAAGTCACGTAACTAGATTAACTGCGGTACTACTCGACACACCCTAATCTCTGTTTCACTATGAGTGCGAGCTCGTGCGAGTATAAGAGCTACAAGAACGTGTTACGGGCTTTCAACGTCCCTGTCGAGCAGGCGCGCTTGCGCAGTGCAAGCCAACGCTCGTGCAAGCATCGTTCGGGGTGATGTGCTCGTGCTTTTAACTTCTGTTTCTATTGCAAGAAGAGGAAAAAGCTTTGGGCAGGATTCTAGAGCGTAGAAAATGGCGGCGATGCTTGTTCCTCAACGATGGCTCGACCAACGCGAAAAATGACGGGTTTTCTGCGAGCACCCGGTTGCCTTCGCTATGTACGACGACTGTTTCTGGCGACAGTACCGCTTGTCGAAAAGCACCGTGCGATCGCAGTGTGACCAGCTGCGCGCCGAGAGACGGAGACGATGAGAGATGATGACCGTCGAGCAGCAGCTACCAATCGAATCGCACTGAGATTTTGCGCAACGGGAAGCTACAAGGGCGCGGTAGCCACCGATGATCTCATAGCTAATGCCCAGTCGATGGTGATCAGAGCCGTGACGGCCGTCGCGAGTGTCGCTGTCAACCGGCTGGGAAGAGGTGGCTGGGTTGACAAAACCCTGGACCGAGGAAGCTGAGGCATGTGCGAAAGAAGGCTTTCGTCGCCACCACGACAAGCACACCGACGTCGTGGGGTGCGTTGACGGAACCTAGAATCTAACCGAACCATCGTTACCGTCATCATCGGTCTGAAGGAGACCCTCACCGTTCTGAAGGCCTCCTACACTTTGCCGCAAACACCACTTTGCCATTAACGACATGGTGGTAAGTACGTTAGAACTTCAGGGTTTCTACCGCTTCGAAGTTAGTGCACGCTTAGTGCCTATGTCTACAGTTGACCGTTTATTGCGGTTTGTAGCTACTGTCATTCACGCAATAAAATCTGGGTGGGCTGCTGATGTCATTTTATTGTATCAATTAGATATTCTACCTTTCTACGCTAAGCTTCTGGAGTTGCATGTCAGTCATCGGACAGTCCTAAGAAACACTGTTCGATTCCCTGCCATTAACTGTAGACGAGAAATTTAGCCAGTACAATTTTGTGGATGATTGTCACCTCCATGACCAAGAAAAACAATAAAGATACCATTGTCCTACATTCAACACACGTATGTTTAATGTAAAGGTTATGATACCAATTAAATAGATTGTCGTTTCAAAAGTGACAGTAACTCATTGAAATTAAAGAGTAGTGTTAACTGGATTTGTTTAAATTTGCCTGCAATGCAGAGCAAATACGCACTGTTGACTTATCACCATCAAGCGTAAACAGCAAGCGGAGGCAGAGTAGATGTGTGAAGGAAAAGCGAGCATATGCTAAAGAAAGAACTGCTACGTAACGTGAAGAATGTCAGCAACTATCTTGCCATTGTGGTACGAGCTCAGTTGCTATGCACAGGCTTATGGCAGCCTGTGAATGTATGATGCTCCCCATATGGTATCAACCAGTGGCGAAGCCAGGGGGGGGGGGGGGGGGGGGCGGGCTTTTCCCCTTCCCAAATCCGGCGGGCCCTAGAATATGCACACAAATTTTGACAACATCCACCCCCCCCCCCCCCGCACCCCAAGTCATGAACATCTCATTCACCTCAACTTCCCTCCCCCCTCACCCCCTCAAAAGTTCCTGGCTACGCCACTACGATCAACAGCACTCAATAGATAGTCAACATTATCAGGACAAGCGAAATTTCTTTTATTTTATGCACCATATTGGGGAGGAGATCGAACAGTCACGCCTCTAGCGGTGCGCTTCAGCTGTGGGGACAACAAACCGCATTTTCTTGTTTGTTTTTGATCCGAGAAATCGAAGATGACGAATCGAAGGCCGCTCCTCGTGCGACCAAAGCACTGGTCAGAGCGAAGCGCTCGTGCCCAGACCGTGCTCGGCAAGGTTCAATTTCTTTGTTATGCTGTGTTGGTAAACACCGGGCTGTTAGGGACAACAAGCTCGATAAAGCGCCCCCTATAGTTGGATCTCCTGCCCAATAGGCATGCGTTTCTGTCTTTATATGCATGCAGGCAAAGCACACACTTCAGAAAACACTTGCGTGATGGCTGCGATCGCAATGCAGTCCCCGACAAACTTTCAAGGCGTTCACAAATTCCACAAATTAAATTTTCAACGAAATGCGTTAGATTTGCAAAACGCTGGCAAACTTACATTGCGTTTTACATAATTCCCCTTTGTCGTCCGATGAATCAGCAGTCAGCGCTACACAAACCTCAATCCACCTCTTTCGAAATCATGGTTCCAGAGTTTCTGGTATGAAAACATATGTTCGCGTTCCATGGATTCACGAGCGGCCATGGCATGCTTTCAAGCGAGATCTCGTGAGAGCGCTCGTGGTGTGGACGCGCGTTCTCTACCCAAAACTTTTGAACCGGTGATTTCGTAAAGAGGTGGATGAGCTTGTCGTTTGTTTTCTTGCCGTTGGGGCGATCACTGGCGGTCGTGGCGGCGGCACAATTCTTTCTCAGACCGTTGGCTGCTGCCTCCGTGCTCGCAGAAGCGTTGGTCACTTTGTGACAAGATGAGGTTTTGAATCTTGACGCATGGCAAAGCTGAATGAAGGTATCCTACCGTCTTCATAATCTCAGCAAGGCTGCCATTAAGGCTGAACTCCATGGGACGAATATGCTGCGAATAACCGACGAATTTTGCCCGGCGGCGTTTGCTCTGCGCGTGGAATCAACACAGTGGCTGCTACGTCGCGCGCAAAGGGAGCGTGCCGTCGGGCGGCGTTCGCCAGTTATTCGTCACATAATTCGTTCCATGGAGTTCAGCCTTTACGAGCCACAACACCACAACTTTTAAGCTTCATAACACCGGCACAAATAGAAGCCAAGTCTTGCATCTCGCCAAGTGTTATACCGAAGACGTTGAACGCCAGCTCACCGTGCTCTTCAATCCGGTCCTGCCGTTGAATGGGCTCATCTAACAGCACGAAAGCATTCGCGTGCGCGTTGATCAAGTTACCGATCGCATGTCAAACCCCAGCCGCGGTCGATCCGACGAGCATCGCGGCCATGTTCTTTCGAGTTCATCACGCCAAGGGTACGGCTGTCGAGTTAAAACAATGCAAATACTCTCGTGCATTCTTGTTCTTACGTCATTTTGTCGTCACAACCCGAACTCGAAAAGCAACTGTTAGCGACAAACAGAGGCTTTCTAGTTTCACGAACGTTCCCATGGCAAAGAGCGTTGAATCGTCACGCGCAATGAAGCCAATGGGATAGCGAGGTACCTATGTAGGGACGTGTAATAGCGTTTTTTTTATTTTTTTTTTATTTTGCACGAGCTTTTCTGTAAATAAAAAATAAGTAAAAAGACTGCCCGAGATTATGCTGTCGCGTCCATTTCTTCAGTGCCAAAAGCAAAGAGCATGGCTTATGAAGACTACCGTCGTAATCACTGCAGTGAGCAAAGGGAGCAAAGCATTATTAAAACTGCCCGAAGAAACTTTCCTGCATCATCCACAGCATGTTCACAACCGGTGCACTGTGCGCCAATCTCATGACTTGTCATATACTACCACAGAGTCGTCGTCAGCTCTGTACCAATTTGGAGTCTCCTTCACAGGCAAACAGGAAATTTCATTTTCAGCTTATGTTCACGGAGGCTTCACAAAGGATGATCGGTGTCGCAGCGTACCTTCAGATAGTATTTTCTTCTCGTAATACGATCCGCATCGTGCACAAACAGGAAAAGCAACGACGCAAACGAGACACAATCACCACAAGGTCGTTACAGCGGTTTTCGCCATGTTTGTTTTGAAAGACCGTAGCGAAAGACTTCGAGAAAACAAGTTGAGATATCTAGTGA
>JABSTQ010003037.1:0-26557 GCA_013358835.2 Ixodes persulcatus
TTGCCAAACAAGTTGGTTTTGGGACTCCCAATTGGAAGAATACCAATTGGTTCCAATTGGGAAAACACCAACTGGTTCCAATTGGAAGAATACCAATTGGTTCCAATTGGGAAAATACCAACTGGTTCCAATTGGAAGAAACCAATTGGTTCCAGTTGGAAGAATACCAATGGTTCTAGTAGAAGAATACCAATTGGTTCCAGTTGGAAATATACCCATTGGTATCAATTGGAACGAAAAACGTTTGGGTTTTGGGACTCCCAACTGGAATAATACCAGTTGGTATTTTTTCCAATTGGAACCATTACCCGTCATATTCTGAGACTTCTTTTTGGAAAGTTCCCATCGATTCCCATCAGTGTATATCTATTTGTTTTCAGAACGGCAAAAGCAACATTTGTGGTTATTGATACCAATAGGCCTATCGGTGTATCGGCCGATAGGCGTATTGGTGTATGGCTAATACGGCCTAAAGGTGAAAGTATGATGGCAAAGACGTCCCTATATGCATACACATGCCTGTGCCTATACATTTATTATGTAAATATGCTCTTGGAAAACACTTGTTCTCTGTATGGTGTGCAGATACTGTAAAAGTCAAAACTGGATTTTAATCTATTAAATCAAAGCTGCATTCTTCTTGCTTGAAATTCTGAAATGAACAGCAGAACAAAGAGTACATTAGCAGGAATGCAAATGGGTATCATGACATGGGTAAACATGAAAGCATAGAAATCTATGAAGTCTTGATAACAAGGCTTCAGTTAGCATGGCTTATGAATTATGAAAAAGATCCAAGGCTTGTCGAAAATTTTAAAGGATACACAGCTCACAAGTCTAACACAGCTGGCAGCACAGTGTTCTCTGTTGTCCGTTCAATCCGTTAGTTTTCTGCAATCTTGAGTTTCTAAACCAAATTTAGTCTCTTTTTACATACCAAGTGAGCAAAAATTTAATAATATGTTGTTATCAGCTGAGAGGGGATCCAAGGCTTTGCAGTCAAAGTCAAATTTGGGGGTTTTACACGCCAAACCAACGACAGGGCGTCTGGCACGCACAAGCAGAGGTCTGAGGATTAATTTGGATCACCTTGGGATCTTTTGATGTGAAACCAAAAGCTCGGTTACGCGGCGCCTCTTCCGCAATAAGGCTTAGTAAGATTGTGGGCACCTCGGCCTGGACTCGAACCCTCGACCTCTGTGCACGCTGGGTATCGAAAAGGGTATACAGCTGTCATTATTCGCATGTGTGTGGCTACACATGCCTTTGATTGCAATGAGAGCAGAGCTTTATTCTCACAGCTGTCCGGCATATTTATGATAGCGTGGTAGCTGCATTCTGCACAATGGAAGCCTTTAATAATTTACAAATATTGAAAGCAACGCGGGGCAATAGGAAAGGGTATTAAGAGCAAAGAAAAAGAGAAAATGTATTTACAGCTCAAATAATAAATGAGGAAATAGTGGGACACTAGAAACCTTCTGTTTGCCACATTAGGAAAGCGTTTTACAATGTGATGTGGGCACCGCACGGAAAACTTTTTTTCCTAGCGCTGACGTGCGGCAACAGTTCCAATTATAAAAGCAGATAGAACAAGCGAAGTTGGCTTTAGCAAACAAGGTTGACCGTGAAAATATTCAGAACTTGCTTCATGAGTCTGAAGGACAAAGAGCAAAATCCCGCTCACCGCAGCTGCTACGGGACGGAGTTGCTGGCTAACCCCAGCATGTTGCGGTTCCCCCAGGCTTATCTTGAACACATTGATTCAAACAAGAAGTGTCAACTCTTGGTAAACTTGTTCAAAACGTCACATATTCACGTCCTCCTACTCGCATCGCAAACATGTGCTCCCAGAAAAAACAAACACCTATTGGTGTCACTAGCGATGGGGTGCTCTAACTTTCAACCCGAACCTATAAATAAAACTAAAAAAGACATGCAAAAAACATAACATTAGTAACAGTCAAATATTTTATATATATAAAACAAACGCAGAGAAAGAAAAAAAAAAACGAATAGGAGTAATATGAGTTGCATCACATGCAATGAGGTGGCCAGTGAGCAGATTCTTTTGTTGACGTTCCCCCGCATCTTGAAAAAAAAATCTATATTTTATCATAGAGTTTATTTTTGAATAAGAGTAAGCTTACAATCTTTCACTGCAAAATTATTCTAGAGTTCCAATCTCCAAGCATCCAATTGGGATAACTGTCCCAATTCGTTGCTTAATACCAATTGGAAATATATTTCCAACTGGAGTGCCCAACTGAATTATTAATACCAATTGGAAAATATATTTCCCATTGGAGTGACTAATCAGAAAAATGAATTCCAATTGGAATGGCCATTGGTTGATTAATACCAATTGAAATATATATTTTGAATTGGACTGACCAATTGGAAAAATGCATTCCAATTAAAATATTGAACTGGCGGATTTAATACCATTTGAAATGTATATTTCCAATTGGAGTGACCAATTGGAAAAATGAATTCCAATTGGAATGGCCAATTGGTTGAGTAATATCAATTGGAATATATATTTCCAGTTCGAGTAACCAATTGGAAAAATGCATTCCAATTGGAATCCCCAATTGGTTCACTAATACCAATTGGAATATATATTCCCAAAAGGAGAAACCAATTGAAAAAATGCATTCCAATTGGATTGTCCAATTGGTTGTCTCGATACCAATTGGATCTTACTGATACCATTTGGTACCAATTGTGATTCCAATTGGACTCAGTGGGTATTTTTAACGAGAAAGGACTAATTGGCATACGTGTGTATGTTTTTTTTTAGTGTGCGAATTGCGGAAATATCCAGAAAGTGCCGAATCTACACCCATTTGTGTTTACTGAACTGTTTCTGAAATGTGGTCTGCACAACGCTTCCTTCAAAGTGAAACTTTCGAAGGCCCTACCAATCCGCATGGCACTTTTGCTTCCTTAGATGGGAAAAGCGAAGAAAAACTAAAAGTTTTCGTTCCAGTTAACTACACACATTGCCACAATAGCAAAGAAATTTGTCCTGTTCCTATAAAAAAAAAAAAAAAAAAAAAATCACGAGGTCAAGAAAACAAGGGCCTCGGGAACTCGAAGAGGCCGCTTACGTCCTTTCTTCCAAGCTTCCTCGGCTACGCACTTTTGCTCCTTTCCAGTCGGCTATTTCTCGTCTTAACATCGATCAAATGTTCGATTCAGGTTCCTGTATTTGGGGTAGTGTGAAACAGTCGCCCATCGCTCACGCCGGGACTCAGAAAACAAACAAGAAAACAAAATGGTTTCTCAGTGAACCTTTTTTGTATCGCAAATATGGAATGCTTACAGGAACACAAACAACCCTCAGAACTATTTTTTTTGCCAGGCGATTTAATATAGTGTCAGAATATTTTGCTACAACGTTACCTATTTTTTTTTTTTTTTTTTTTTTTTTATAAACTCGAAAAACGCAACTGCTCGAAACCGAAACCGAAACTTGCCTGGGGAAGAAGAACAGATGTAGAATAGAAGAGGGTTGCCGGACGCGATTTTTTTTTTCCTTCATTTTCCCGGCCTTCGCGACGCAGACGAAAAACTCACACGTCGCACAAAAAACGCAAGAAAAGCACTTCGTGCTTGACGTTGGCCCGTGTTTCAAGCTCTTCCCAAGTCGTGTTCGTAAGACGAGCGATGCCTTCAGCCAGGAGAAGGGGTGACGACTGGGCGACGTCTTCCTGCGAATTAGCTTGGTGGTCAGGCGTGTCGTACGGAATAAATTCTAGTTGCTTTGATCGGTAAACGATTTCTCTTGCGAAGCTAGACAGATTCACCGGTACCGCGAAGAACAGTTCTGGAGTAGAGGTCCCACGCCTGTCTGCCGCCGCCATCACCTTCGTTGAGCCGTCCAGCCCGCGACTTCCCGCTACACGACGCCATGTTGAGAGTTGCGCAGAGAATGCACAGAATGCTTCCGGGTCTCTGTGCAACTTTTTGTTTTCGATTAACGTATTTTCAGCTTTTTAGAAGCCACAAAAGATGGTTATCATATTGATTTTTGTTTTATATTGACTGTGTGCATTTGATGACCCAAGACTTTGATTATATTTGGTGAGTGTGTTTAAACCATAAACAAATGGCACGTGACCACAAAGAAGAAAGTGGGCGCCACTCAAACCGGCCAGTTCTCGATTGGCGGTTTCGGGTGAAAAAAAAAAAAAAACGAATTTCGAGCCGCAAATTGTGTCCTGGGTTGACGGGTTCTCTTATGTCATGTACAAATAAAAGCCTTGGCGGCCATAAATACCCTGCCAATGTCTCTTTAAGAGCAGTGCTGGGAGAACAAATAAGTATCCCTTTTTCTCAACGTGCATCATCCGTCTAGACAGCACGGCAGCCTGGGAAGACATAGAAGAAAAGAGAATATGCAGTTATTTTAGAGAGACTGCGTTGCTAAGATCATACGCAATCAAGACGCCACAATAATTTCATAATGCATGTTAATAAAGTGATTATTCAGTGTTGAACTTTGTACTGTGGAAATAGCTAGCCCCCTGTTTTTAGCACTATCTACTAATAAGTCAACCAGTTTACATGCACTGGAATACCAAGTTAAAACCAGTGTTCATATTTTACACCCTCTAATCAAGCGTAGGTTGTTCCTCACAATAGGAGACGATAGATACATTTTTATAGCTTATTTGTAGCTAGACAACACTCTGGGCTACACAGTATGTAGTATTTCATCCATCGATTACCCGAATTATGGGTCGCACACGCCTTGAAGCCACAAGGAAGTGGCTGAACACCAATGGGACCATTCGAGCGAGACGTGCAGTGCAGCGTTGCACCGTTCAGAATGAACGGGCCTGGCCAAGCGGTCCGAAGAGCCTTCCTGGTGTACGAAGGGGCTAGACTCAACGGAAGGGACAACGGCTCGGTCGCGTGTCGTCGTCATCGCTTCGGCAACGTTTACCTGTACCAGTCAGTCGAACATGCTGTAACCGCTTAGAGTCTACCGTGTTGTCGGCGCTTATCCTTTCAAATCGTACGGCCGGCTGTCGCCGCTATCGTTGGCATGAGCTGCAGCGACCGACCGAGAGAAGCCGATCTGGGTCATCCGATGTTAGCGACGATGAGCCTCCGCTATTTCGGGATTGTTTTCTACGACGTCGGACGAACCCACCGACCGTCTATTGTAGCCGAAACGGCGTGGAACTTTCCGGCGTCCATCGCGAAATCTGAGCCGGTGTTAGGCTAGATTGAAAACGTTGCGAAGGAAATTTAGTTTTAGTTTGTAAACTTCGTATTGACTGTGTTGCATCGCGAGCTTTGATGAGTTTGGCGTTGTTGAGGACGTGCTTCCTCTCGTTCTTTTGAGTAGCGTAAGCAACCTTACTTTTGCGGGCCCAATATTTGTCCAATATTGCTGGGCATCCGTGAAATATCCAGAAATATTTCACGGGCAAACATTGTCTCGACTTTCATATATATGCTGTGTATTTCTTAAAATCAATGATTTTAACAGTGAATAGATGATTTTAGCAATAAATTACAAACTGATCCTTCATCTTTTCTTGCACGCCAAACATATCCCCCCCCCCCCCCCCCCCCCCCAAATACATCTCAACTCGATTAGATCATGTTCATAAATTCGGGATTCCATCGTGTAGAACTAATGCTTTTTTTCATGTCGATAGTTTTATCACCTTTTTTTCAGTCATTCTTTCCCCGTGCACATCAGTGGAGTGGAATGGTCTTCCTGCCCCAACAACAACAATGGAGGATCACCAGCAGTTCAAGCACGGTATAGCTAATATTTTCGTGCAAACGTAGGCAGCAATGCCGTGAGAAGCAACTCAATCGTTTATGTAAACGGCATCACCTAAGCAGACGCGAACGCAATGCAGTCGCCGATGTTACAACGAAGCCGCGAAAACAAAGTCGCCGTTTCGTGCGAGGGGCGTTCACGTAACTTTCAGTCGCACACTTAAACTGCGTCTTCGATTTTGGTCGACGTAGTTATCATGTACTTCATTTGTAGTGTACTAATTTGGAATGTCAACCAAGCTCCTTGTCCATGATAGGTAATCGGGACCAGTGGCGGTGGTGCTCGCGATAGCGGGCGCGTACATAACACATAATGGCAGCGTCTTGCCCGATCATAGTGGCCCGCCGCACTTTCGAGAGTTGTCAAGGCAGCGGCTCATTGTTGGCAAGAGCAATTTCGGAAAGGGTTTCTCAAGTGTCAAAAAATCGCTGTCGCCGGTTGCTGTTTTACGTCATATGCAGAAACTTAGAAGCACCGACACTGAAATGTAATATTGAAGAACAATGTGCGGGTTAAATGAAACACACCAAAAACGTGTGTGGCAAGAAAGTGAAAAAAAATAACAATAACTTATTTTTATGATAGAAAACTTTGTGAACTTCTACAAAATAGAATAACGTATTATTTTTCATACTTCATTTGTAAATATATCCGAACAATAGAAACAAACTTTAAAGCTTTGGGAAGGCCATGACATGTGCTGGACATAGCTTTAATTTCAATATGATTCTTAAATTCTACAAAAAAAAATGAGCATTAGGGCAAAAATAATTGTGGATGTATGTTATTAACTTTTTTTATACTAGTTCGAAAATACTAATTAAAATTTTTATTTATTTATTTATTTATTTACCAATACACACTGTCAGCCTTCATTTGAAGGCCGTTACAGGAGAGGTGAACCGTTGATGCAAAAAAACATACACAGACCTATAATAGTTATAACACACGACACACAAAAATGTAACATTCTTAATAATATTAGTATATACATCCAACCAGCTTTTTCTTATTTGAAAAACAATTGTTCTAGAGACGACTAAAAAGTAGAGATATCTTTTGAGTTTGCAACACATAGTGGAAGAGCGTTTCATTCTTAAATTTTTTTTTGTGCGAAACAGAAATATTACAAAAAAAATCTAATCTACCGTAGTATGATTGAACCGCCTTGTCATGATTTAACCTTCGTGATCGCTTAAGCCCTTCTTTCAGATACAACTCCGGGTCAATTTTTAATTGCCTATTATCCGCCGTCATAATAGAGTAAACATATATTACGCTAAAAAGGTATTGATCATCTTTCGCTACGATTTCGAGATCGAGCCCGAATGGACGGTGTCAAAGTCAAAACTTGGTCGTCCTTCCCACTCCTTTTTGGGATTTTTTTTTTATTATTACCTAGACATGTGCGATTTTTGAAATAAAAAGCATTGCCCCTCACGTAATATTTGCCAAAACACGAAAACATAATGATTTGTTTTTTAGTTTCAATGTACCTTTTGCTTGACACCACATGAAACCTCCAACTATAAATGTGTCAATAAACAATTTAAACATAGTATAATACGTTTCATGTTTTTAATTTGTATTTATAATCGTATTAATATCTAAAATAGTTGACATGGCGGCAGACGGCAGTGTAAATTAATGTTGTTGATTTCTTCTTATTTTATTCTTAGTGCATTTTAAGAATATTAAAATATTTTGCGTAAATTGTTTCAATTTCAATGCACATTAAAACGAACACATATTATTGCATGGAAACTAAAATATTGTAACCAATGCCTACTAAATATTTGGGTGGCAGATGGTTGTCTTTTTTGTTCTTTTTTTTCGGCGTCCTTCACAATATTAAGTCTTCCTAAAAAATTGGGTCCTCGGTTTCACAAAATAATTTAAGTATAAAATTAATAAAGGGCTATGACATGCGAATGGGAATGTGTCCACGGTGCCTAAAAAAGTTCCGAATAATTGCGCTCCAGTATAGGATTGAAATATAAGTTTGTTGCGTTCTTTTTTTTTTTTTTCCAGGCACACAACTGAAAGGTAGGTAAGACAGGAGGCTACGAAAGCTAACGAGGCGTCTTACCCCTACAAAGTTCTTGGCGCGAACAAGCCAACAATCAAACGCGCGCGCTCACGAAAAGTGCATCTGCACTACGAAACGACCATTTCGTAGTAGCTAGGTGTTGCGAATGCTCACACTTTTTATTTGTTTCAAACTTGAGGCGATCTCGTTTATTCGAAGGCGCAGTAAAGATTCTTTTTTATGTTCGGAATAGCATCTTGGCACAGCCAGAGCTGGTTTTTACCGTCGTGTCGGCAATAAGACGGGGGTCGAGTGCACATTTGAGGGAGGAACTTTTATCTACCCTTTCGAACAACACTAGGTACTGTTTTCCGAAATCAAAAACATCTGAATATTAATTTTAGGTTCGTCACAATGCATTCATGGAGTCATGCACTCGCCACTTCCCTTGAGCACTTATGTGGACATCGCAAATACACACACCACGGAGCACTCATGACACTAGTCCTTCAGTGGTCTTTACTGCTACACCGTTATATGTACCCCACATTTGAAAGGCAATCATCTGAACGAGGACCACCACAAAAGAGAAAAAAAATGTTACAAGTATTTTTTTTTAGCCAATAATGTATACAAAGCGTGTTTTCTTTTTTTTAGGTTTGGAGAGCTCCTTTCTCCATCCACAAAGCATTGCATGAGGCGATGATTATTGGACACAGTCGAAAAAAGCGGCCTCCGCAAAGAGGCTCCAACTGGGTGTGATGTCGCTTCTCTACACTACATCTTATTATTATATATTCATTCTATAAAAATTCTACAGAAGTGTGGTTACAAAATATCTATTGCGAAGTGGCGACACAAATCCTATAACATTTCTATTGTTTGTACTCCATAGACTTCGGCTGAAAAAAAAGTATATGTAAAGTATATAAAACAATTGTCAATACAACATGACTAGGAAGATGAAAAAGTCTTTAAACTGTGTATAGAATTTCCATAAACTGTCTGAAATATTTTCTGTGAGGGCAGGGTTCTAGTTGACCAATGCCGGTAACACACGCCTGCCACATGCCCTACAAACGTTTCTGTAAGAACAGGATTGTATGCGCATGGAGATTGTTTTTTTTTTTTCCGAACAGGATTGTGCGTGCTTGTAAGAATTATTTTTTTTTCTCGGATTACAAGCAAGTAGGGATTCATCTACTCAAACGTCGCTTTACGCGCAGCAATATGTGTAGTTGGGCGAGTCGGTGGATAACAACAATAAATAAGGCAGTGCAGAAAAGACACAGGGTCATGTAGAAAACGCGCACACACAGCGGTGACTATCGCCTGTCCATTTACAGAACAAAATGCCTTGGCACTGTCAAAGAAATGTCCCAGCCTGAATATTAACTGAAAATATATTATATGGCAGAGTAAGTGATTGCACACTAACACAATCATCAAGACAGTAATACCCAATAAAGAACGTTTCATGAATTTCTTCAGTGGTGTTGTTAAAATGTTTGGCCACTATTTGATTATTATTCAACTGGAAAGAACAACCAGACGTATTGCAGTGCACAACTAAGTGTGCTAAGCTGCACACTACAATCTGCTTTCCAGAGGGTGCAAGTCATTTGGAAAGGTCACTGACGGTTGTTATAGACAACAAACTTGCGGTCGCCTCAAACAACACTCTGCGTTATCGAACATTACGCATCAGCTTCCAAATGCGCAAGATGCGCAAGATGTACAGGACGTTACCTAACAGCCTAACGTGAACAACGGCGAAACAACAACGGTGGGCGACCAAAGTCATTCCCAGAATTTCCGCAATCAGTAAGTAGAAACACGGGTCCTCTATCATAACTGGCTGGGGTATAAGGCACTGATAACGTCCACAAGTTTGTCCACAGTGAGAACGCCACACCTTCGCTCGTATTGATTTTTTAGAAGTCGGTTGAAAACCAAATGGTTTAATCATAAGATACGTCGAGAATATATACATCACATTGATATGGGTTCACTTAGGCGTTTCTCGAGTCACGACCGAGGTGTGACGAGTTGATCGGACAACTTGGAACTATGCTTCTTGCCGGAAACCTCTAGAAACCCAGTGGCGACATTTCTTTTTCACGTTCCTATGTACTATCTTTTATGGGGCTCTGTACTCTAGCGCCTGCTTGGAATAGCTACAGCGATATATGTGCTGGCAAAAAATCGGTACAAGGACGAACATGAAGAACAAAAAAAAAAAACAAGTTATTATCAACACAGAAACAACTGCATCACGTTTAAGACTATCCGTTGTAAAGATGTAAAGATTTTGTAAGATAGCAAAATTCAAAAATTCATCCCAGGTTTCATTAAAAAAAGCGCTTACCAAGAAGATTCGCAGTCACAGTTTTCACGAATTTCACCTGGTTAAATATCTTTCAACGGTATGTAAAACTGGCGTATTCTTGCAGTAAACAAAAGCTGCAGTTCAGCTTGCTCTGACACATGCGTTGTCCTATTTAAAGCGGATCATTCAAGATGTCCTCATGGGCACTTGTCTGCATCCTAACATCGTGCCACGACCAAGGTTGTAAAATTTTAATGCGTTAGGATTAGAACGTTCGTTTGGATGAGAACCCGGCGGTGTATTTCGTTTGTGAGCTCCGGAGAGAGAGGGAGAGGAGGGGAGAGGGTGACGAGTGCGACGCTCCCATTGATCCTAAGTGCTGACGTCAGCACGCATCACCCTCTCCCTCTCTCCCCGGCGCTGACAAACTGACAGATACCGCCGAGTTTTCGGCAAAACTAGCGTTTTTGTTTTCGTCAAAGGAGCGTCGCACAGTTCGCGCGAGGCCAGAAACATGGGCGTACCAACCGGAGGGCAAAGCATGTGTTTTGTCCCCCCTGAAACAGCCGTCACTGGGCAGGGCAAACACTGGCCGGCGGCGCCCAAGGGATACCAAGGGCACCGCCCCCGGCCCAGGGGCGGGGGGGGGGGGGGGGGCGGGGTCTGGTTTGCCCCCCCGCTCAAAAACAAGTTGGTACGCCACTGTCCAGGGAGTAGGAGGCGCCGCGGCGCGGTGGAATGCAGGCGCGCTCAGTTGCCGTTCTGCCGTCGCCGGTTCTTCTTCGCTCCGGGTTTCCGCAGTAGCGGTGCGTGGACTGGGATGTGTCTGTGCGTAGGTAAAACGATGGATGCGGTTTCCTCCACGAGTGGTATGGATGTGGTTCTTTCCATGAGTGATATGGATGACCGTACCCAAGTGCTTCGATGTATTCTGACAGGAAGAGTACAGAAAAGGTGTAAAAAAACTACAGAAAGATCCATTGGAGGATTCTTAGAAAATGAGTTAGCATGAGCCTTGGGAAACTCCAAAGACGTCCCCCCTTTGGGAAACGCTAACACTGACCCCGTAACGAGGACAAAAGGAGGCAGCAAAAAATAGAGGAAGTAAAAGAGAACGCCAAAACAGAAAAGCGAAGGGGTCAGCGTTAGCGTTTCTTAATGAGGGACGGGTGTGGCGTTTCATGCTGACGCATTCCTTAAAGGACACTTGCAAAGAAAAAAAACATTTTTTTTAAACAGCTTAGATGGAAAAAGGATATCATAAAACGATTTTACAACGAAGAAAAACAATTTTAGAGCAATATTTACGGCGCTATACGAATTTGTAGTTGGCGCCCGCGGGCGCCGCGGAAAAGTGGCCCTGATTTATCACGTGACGGGCCCATATTTGTCACGTGGTGCTGGCGCTCTTTCGGAAGCTTCCTGTGGCCTCTAAAAGTAACTTATTCATCTTTGTTTGAAGTATAACAAAAAACTTAAGATTAGTAAGTAACTTTTAGAGCCCAAAAGAAACTCCTGAAAAAGCGCAAGCAGACGTGATCGACCTATGCGCCGGTCAGATGACGGCGGCGGCGCCCCGAACCAGACGAACTTGTGCGGCGGCGGCGACGGCGGCGTGGAGAAACGCGTTGAAGCGGCGTTCGCACAACGCTCAGCGTGCGGCGGCGGCGTGGCTTTACGGCTCCGGCAACGCAGGGCGGCGGCGCGCGGGCCTACCACGTGACCAGCGGTGGCTCCTGCGGGCGCCAACTACAAATTCGTATAGCGCCGTAAATATAGCTCTAAAAAATTTTTTTCTTCGTTGTAAAATCGTTTTATAATATCCTTTTTCCATCTAAGCTGTTTAAAAAAAATGTTTTTTTTCTTTGCATGTGTCCTTTAAGACTCCACCAATGGATCTTTTAAAGCGACAGCGTGTAAGAGCTCGTACCGCAGAAAATCCGGCGTCGGCATCGGTGGTACCCAAAAATCCCAAAATGCAACGCTCGGGGCCATGTGTGACGTCACTCGTGTGACGTCACACGTGGCTGTAAAATGATGACATCATCGACACTCTAAATTTAGCGGAAAAATCTTCCGCTAAATTTAGCGTAATATTTTCCCGCCAAATTTAGCGAAAATTTTTCACGCCAAGTTTACCGAAAGATTTACCCGCCAAATTGAGCAAAACGTTTTCACTTCCAATTTAGCGGAAATTTTTCCGCTAAATTTAGCAAGTCGATATACCCATGACGTCACAGCCACGTGTGACGTCGCTCATCAGGTAACATGGCGTCACGTGACACGTGACGCTACGGACTAGACCACGCACAGACGCTCGCACCGCTTGGGAACGAGCGTGGGTTTGTATGACAAGGCTTTGCGAACGGGGCCCGTTAACGCTATTGCGTTCCACTTTTAAAAAGCAAAGCTTGAGTTTTTTTTTTTTTAGGTAGAGCTTTTTGCGACTTCTTGAAGAAGTCTTCGGTGATCCCAACAGATACTCTTTTTTTGCCATCGACCCAACTGAGATTTCCTGTTTAATAGTTCACCCGTTGTTTTGACCCTCGAATCATCGGTGATAAACCGAGAAGATGAATTTGAAGGTGCAAGCAAGCTGGACAAGAATGACGAAAATAATCCCTGGAGAAGGGGAACAAGAGGAACAAAGGACTAACACAAATCTCCGAACACAGCTAGGTGACTGGTGCGCGACCGAAAAAATCCGCCTGGTCCGGGTATCGAACCCGAGACCTCTCCATTTCTTTGCAACGGTTCATGTATGCGCCTATTGGACGATGTGAGGAAGAAGGAAAAACTATTGAAATTTCTAACTTGTTATGTTTACCTCTTGCGGGGTCAGCCTACAACGCATTATGCCCGCTGCCTGTGCACTTGGCACGCGCAGCAGCCAATGTGTTCTCGCTCCAACTGCAAGGTTCGTGTTGCGTTTTGCATTCTGTTAATGTTTTTTATACGTTTTTTTTTCTTCAGCTATTAGTTTCATTTTAACTTGTCGTTTTGCACGTGGGATCGTCGAAACCCACACGACAGATAACATTTTTACGAGGCAGTTGTTCTCGTGGCTAACTTGCACCATATGTCTACTAAACTACCAGGAATTATTTTCTGGTCTCTTGACTCTGGGAGGTCTTTATCTGTGCTTGTCTGTCGATGCCAGGCTTGATGAGTGAGAAGTAAAATCAGCTTACCGCCAAAGATCAACCAAAAAGACACATACTTTGTCCCCTATTCCCTCGGCGTGAGGTCATTAAGAGCTATAATTTGTGAAATGTTGCTGCGTGTTGAAGGGAAGGCAGTTTACTTCACCAACATGGACGTGTTTATCGCTTAGAGGGACATCGTAACAATAACAGTTGAACTGCTGATTTCTTTTCAGAATTGAGCGTTTACGATTGATTATGTAAGCATTTAACCCAACAAAAGTGGTGCAGGGCTCATTACTTTTCAATTTAGCTCAAATCTTATGTGGATTTGGTCCTCGCTGCGGTGCCATATTTCTCACGGCCTCGAAGTTTTCCCATACATGTAATTTTAAAGTGCAGCCCACTGTCCGTCTTTCTTATTTACTCTTCGCCTATTCCGGCAGTCCCTCGTTACGTCAACGGCAAAGCAGTAACTATACTACTATACTATTCAACGACTGGTCCACTAATCAAACACACTGCCCAGAGGGCGGGTATTCTGAGCAACTGGACCAGTCGGGCCTTGTATACCGAGCACACAAGAGCCCGGGGGAAAACAAAACGCAGCAGACCGGAAGAACGCCATCTGGACGAACCGAATCGCCCGTCGCCCCCGCTGTCCAGTGGAAAGACGAACCGGTCCGTTGGGATACACGCAACAGCAAATGTCGTTCGTTTGTTTTTTATCCGGGCAGCTTAAAGTGAAGAGCCAACAAAGAAGGATCCATCGAAGCCGCGAAGGCTGCGGGTGCGATCGAGGAAACTGAAGGGCACGCTTGAGCGACAATGAACGTGACAAAACAAAATTGTCTTGTCAAGGAACGTAGACAGCATGAGGAAGGCGTGCACGTCCGGATGGAAGGAACCGCCACTCGGCTACCAGGAAAAAACAAAGCTGGCGCAACTGCACTAACAATGTGCTTCCCAGAGGGCGGCTCCGAAGAGAAAATCACTGAGTGCGTTCGACAATCGAGATAAGAGGAACAAGAAAGGACCATCATGTAGGTTTAGTAGCGCAGGGCGACCTTAATGTGAGATATCATAAGGGTTATTAAATCTCCAAAAGAGCGCGGCGGTTTGATTGAAGATTTGACATCGCGACCTTGGCGTAGTTGTAGCTTCTTGGTGCTAACTACGCAACCACATTGCTCGTGCAAAGTGGTTGTGTAGCTGGCACGCTGAGGATTTAATCATCGCAACCCCTGAGGCTTAAAAAAAAGAGGATAGTGTACGAGATTCCTTGATTAGAAAACTTTGACTAGCTTCTTGTAAGCTTGACCGTTATTCGGTTCTAAGCACTGGGCTGGCGAGTCTGTTTGAAACAAGGGGGAACAAAGTGGTGTGAGATCATGTCAGAAACCGTATTCGCGAGGTTGACACACGGCAGCGTGAACATAGTTAACCAATGAGTTATTAATCATTGATTAATAACTCACAGTCGCGATAGCGCTGTTGTAAAGGCATTCATATTGAAAAGCAGAGCGCGCAAAGGACACAGACACAAGAAAGGCAGACACAACAAACGTACCTATACTTGTTTTTCATGTGTCCCTGTTTTCTTTTTGCATTTTGATTCCTCAGTTTTTTTGTTTTTTTTAGTTAGTATAAACTGGCTCAGTTCCACACACTTCTGAGAGGGCATTGCGCGTAAAGATATACAATATAAAAAGAAAAACTATTTGTATTGACACTGTGCGAACCACTACCCGCACTCCCCGTCGCCTCCCGTTTTCCCCTCCCCGTAGTTGCACCTTTCCACGCCGCCTGATGTCATGTGACCTAGTTAAAGACAGGGCTCATCCCCAATTGTTGCCAAGAGGAGAAGGGTCCCATGGCCAAAGAGAACGCTGCAAACGGGACCGAGGTGACAGCGAGGACCGGCGGCCGGGCATATCTCTCTCTTGACTGGTGTTGGGTTCGTGCAGTGCTCGGGGCGGTAGAGGGACGACTCGGGCCAGACACCGGACAGGGTTCCAGCGGGAGCAACGAGGAACCGCGTCTTTCCCAAATCAACCTTATGTTTATTTACATGGCCATCTACAGTCTACAGCATGTTTAAAGTCAGAGAGCACTTTTTGTGATCACTTGTTCACTTTTAAATTGTCGCTTTATCTTCGCCGCAGCTTTGGCAGCCAATGCTGGCCTAGCTGCAGATGTCAGTGCCTTACACCACCACTGTTCATCCTTGTGGAAACGAACACACGCACTCAACTCACGCAAGGGCGTGGAAGACAACCTTGTCACGGGGGTGCTGGCTCATTGTCGGTGGCATTACCGGCAATGTCTGAACTGTAACTGTCGCTGGCGATGCCTGAACTGAAGAATGGTGCCTTGCACAGAATGAAGTTTGGGCCACTAATCCGCGGATGGCGGCGGGCAGTAAAGCTCACGAATTTTCCGATTACCGACTAGATATCCACATTGTAGGACACACACTTGGTTTCGAAGAAGGCTCTCCTGAACATGACCCATCTCTCTTCGGTAAAAACCAGCTCCTGTTCACTGTACCTGGCGCCTCCCTCTATTAGGTGCGCCGTCGCTCGAAAGTGTTCTAATACCACTGGATAACCGGGCGATGCCTCGCCTGGTAATCCGCTTACAGCGGCATCGGGTCCGTCTTCTTCTGATTAAGCGGCGTCCGGAGACAATGCTGAGCAAGTCGGTTGGTTTTAGGCATCTATTGATTCTCGCCCGCGGCCATACATAACAGCTCACCCAAAGACGAGAAGAGAGTCGTGAGATGGAGCAGTCAGCATCCACTCCGACGAGAGAGCTGTCACGACGTAAAGTCGTCGACCATAGTCCTGGTCGCGGTCCACATTCCCTTGACTCTTGGAGGAACGGCACTAGCGGTGCACAACATCACGGACCGTCCGACCCCAAAGACCAGCAAGTACCCAACTGCAAGAGGACTGGCAAGTAAAAGCCCGCGAAATGTGTCACATAAGCAAGCCTAACCTTCCAAGAGTGACAGCGCCAGCGACAACGTAAAACCTTTAAAACCCACATTTGCATCGAGGAAACCTTTGCGGCAAGGTACAGAATGCATTAAACTGAATACAACTTAATAAAATCGGATTCCCGCGAAATACCACGACAAACCTTGACTACAAGCAAATGAAAGAGTACGGAAAACGTTCACGCTTAGTTACCGAGCTGCAGTCTTTCATTTATAGGGCATTTAACGAATCAATGAATCCTTGTTCTAAGCTTCTTGCCACGGTGTTTTCTTACATCATACATTCGCACTGTGCAAGGTCCATTGAGTTTAAAACACGAAATACTCGGGTTGACACCCATGAAGCCCGCCGCCTTGGATAGTCTTCATTTGCGGGTCTCTTCTTTCTACGGATCGTGAACAAGCTTTGACGGCGTCTTGACTGTATACTTGAGTCTGTTCCTATACGCCTCTTTTATATGTACTCATCGACCTCCTAGAATCTGGAAGAATTTGCCTTCGCAAGCCAACGGCTGCCCAGTTAAATTCCTCCCTGGCGGCGTGAAGCACGCGCCGCCACCAGTGTGCTGAGTCTCATTCCAGCTAGACTACGTCACACAAGCTGAGTCCCCTTCCCTTTCCTCCGAGACGGCACACCACTCTTTTCACCGCCGTTACCTAGGCAACCCGCTCGGCCACGACGTCTATCAAGCACCCTCATCAGCTGGTGTTGCGGGTCATCCACGGCTACCGCCGCAAACAAAACATATTTAGTCGCGGAACTTCATTCTCATTTTAGTCATTAATGCGAAAGCATTAACTGTCTCATGGCGCGAGCTAACGTCATCAGTCTGAAGCGCGAAAACGGCGGATAGTTTCCATCGGTTCCATTGGCTGGAGCGCGTCGACGGGGCTCCCATTGGCCGCTGCGCTCGTCAGTTTCCACGACCGCTCACCGTATGGCGTTGCGTGTCCATCAGCGCGCAGTTGCTCCCCTGGACACGAAGCGTCCAAGGTCACAGTGCCCAGGGGAGCACACGCGCTGACCGGCGAATAAAAGTACGCAGTACACGAAAAAGGGAGCGGACGAGCGACTTGCATGCTTCCGCATTCACGACTCATAAGAAATGCTTAGGTGTATTCTGCTGCATCTCACTGAGAAGTTATAAAAAAGCTAGTGCACGGGTCTTCATTATTCTGAATGGTGTTATTATTACGGCCTTAAAGCACCCATAACACCTTAAGTAAGAGGACGCCAATGGAATACGACAAATAGAATAGAATAAAAATAAAACAAATACTAAGACTGCTTTATGTTAATGGACAACTTTCTAGGACATTCCGTAGAATAAAAGGTTTCCGAGGAAATATCAAAATTCCAATTGATTTGTCTTCTATGAAACCCAGGCAATTAGAGCCCTCGGAAACAATGCGATCTATTGTCAAGGAAATCAGAAATTTATAAATTTGTGAATGCGGCCCATTGGATTCAACGAAAAAAAAAGGAAAACCGTAGACCCGTGGAAAAAAAAGCTATATGCGTTCAAAAGTTCAAATACTGCTTACTGGTATTTTATTACTTTCATCTAAAATATTCCCTGGGAACATTGCGATGTTTGTTTTCGTCCAGTCGAAATTTTGATGTTAGTGCTTGAGCCTAGCCGTTGATGTCCCAGAAAGTTGGGGATGCAGTAAAACCTCGGAGAACATGGTTGCGCTTGTAAGAACGAAAAGAGAGAAGAACTGGCGACAGAGCGCGATACGCCACGGGGTAGCGCATTATGTTGAATGTTCCTCCATCTTGCTCGTGTCTATAAGCGCAACCATGTTTTCAAACATTCAGCACCAACTCGCCCAACAGTCAGTTGTTCAGTAAAGTAGCTAGGTCAGCTGTCGGGCCTGATGACTGTGTAATGTAGTTATTAGCGGCGTTCGTAAAATTCGTAATATCGGCACCAAGCATTGAGAAGAAGGGAACAAAACAGGCATCAAAACGAGCACGAGACCCTCTTGTTTCGGTGCAGTATAAACATCGCGTGATACCGTACCGCGGAACGCCACTAGGGCGTTGAAACAAAAATCGCACCACCCGTCGGGAAAGTCGAAGCGCGTGCAGTGATTCGTATTCTCCATGGGAAGGAACGCCAAGGAGCATAGGCTCCTCTATACTGACAATTTGTAACAAAGCCTGGCAGATCACCCCGAGACGCGGCCGCCGAAAGTGAAAAGGTAGAGCGGCAGACAACGATGAGAGGAGAGTCACGTAACGGGCGCCCCGCTGCGGCGAGACGCCGAAACACTGAGCGATGGAATGTCCGCTCGTGCTCCTCACGTTCCTCGCGCGTCCTCGCCGCTGCAAAAGCTGTGCGCTCACTACCAGCTTTCCCGAGAAATGCTTTGTGCTACCAGATCCTCGCGCTCCAAATCTGCGACCGGGCGCTCTATGGCTCCGTCGTTGAACAGCCAGGCTTTGTGAGTATAGAAAAGGGCAATGCAAGGAGATTCATTCCACGTTGGTGGCGGTGTTCGTGGAAAACGCGCCAGATTAGGGCACTATTGTTAAAGCGCAGACGCTTCCTGCGTGGCCAAACAAGCCTGAAAGCACTTCAAGGATGACAAAACAAATAATCACTGAAGTGGAGAGATTCCTGGGCATTGAAAACGAGGGGTTCTAGAACAATGGCCTCCGTCAGGTTGTCTATTGCTGGCAAAAGTGCGTGATTTAAGATGTAGAATATATGTAGAGAAAGACGAAACTCCTCCCCGAGCTTTATTGCTGATTCTTTATTGATTCGTGAAAATATTACGAACTTTATGAACATCTTAGATTATCGCGAACCTCGTGCTCCGCGTTCTTTTTACTGGATCGCGTTTTCATACTATGTTTGTTATAAAATATTGAAATAACTCTGGCATATCAGAACTGCTATAATATAGAGTGAATTCTTTTGTTCAATTTCAAATGGCATTTTTTAAATATCCGCAATAACGCTTTAATTTATTTTATTTTTTACGTTGCTTTCCTTTTGCACTGTACAGGGGGACGCGACCTAGTAAGGTGACATGGATCGCCTTTTGACCCATTCCCCGAGTCCTTTGTCCGAATTAAACAAGTTTTGAATTTTGAAGTTTCGGGACTTACGGCCGGACGACCACGCCCGGGACTGACCGACGCAAGTGTATAATCGCCAGCCTAGCCACAGTAAACGGACACACGGCTCACGTTTACATACAACGCCTCCACCTGACTCACGTTTCCTCAAGGCCGCCCCGAGGGACCGGCCCGTCTCCGCCGCATTGTCCGTCCGTTCCTTCGTGGTTGATCTTTTTTTTTTTTTTTCCAGCGCATCGCTTTTGCGCAGAAAGCGCGCACTCAAGCGCCGCCACGTTGAGCAAGTGCGGACCGGCGTCGTCATACGACGAGAGACGCCGACACACTTCCTCCGGATCAGCAACAGCAGCGGTCGTCGAACGAAGTGCGCCTAACCTTCAGAGTGTTTCCAAGCGCTCGGTCGGAGTCACGTGGTTTACGAGACGCGTTTGCAATGCTGAGCGCAAGTTCGTCTGCTTCTGGCACAGGGGTTGTGATGATGTCAGAACGCCGAGCTCTTATTGGCTGATGGAACAAAATAGTGGGTAGACCTCGAGGCATCTAGCATTGAGGTCTACACACTATCCTTCCAGTCAAAGCCAATCAGAACTCGGCGTCATTCTGACGTCACCACAACCCTTGCCCAAGAAGCAGACGACTTGCTCTCTGCATACAAACTGCGAGGGCCGATGAAAGCACCGATCGTCCTCAAGCGTCTCCACCCGCGACAACGCAGCGCACGCGCACTTGCGACCAATCTGCTCCAGGATGGCGTCCGCCATTCATTCAAATGCAAACTCTCCACGGTGATCAGTTGCTCCCTCTCGTAAATCTCGGCTCTCTGGTCGAACGGGGTCGGGAGGGTTCCTTGAACGCGGCAGTCGGAAGGTGGGCCAAGCGACGGACGGCCTTCACACTGCCCGGGGAACGGGTTTTTCACCTCGCTGCCGATCGAGGCGACCATCGTGAGGCAACCACGACTGCGCGGCTACGACTCGCTGCGGTCCCCTTCTCGCTGCCGCCGAGCAGCTGTTGCTGTGCGGCCCGCTTCCGAACGGGTCTTTTCGGAGCAGTGGAGCAGTGCTCGCTCCAAGCACGGCCGAGCAGCGCAACTCTTAAAACCCGTATTGCTTTTTTTCTCATGTTTTGAGAAGGGAGAGGGGGAGATAAAAAGCACAGCCAGACGTGCGAAATGTGATAAATTGGGACGTGTGCCTTTTTTTAATGCGATAGCATTAATACTTTAGCACGGCAGAGGGAAACGAGCGCGGAGAAAGAGACGGCCTGCCGTTCTTAATCAATATTAACTGTTGATCTAGTTGGGTAAACATCTTAAATACAAAAGCGCAAACAACAAGGACCCAACAAAGAGGCGGACAGGACAGGCGCTTTCTATCAACTGAGCGTTTAACGCAGAAAAACGGAAAGACAAAAATTATAGGAGAAAAACGAAAAAAAAGAATGTGCTAAACAGATTTTAGAAAAAACTTATTTTTTTTAAGTTAAAACAAATTGTGAATGAAAAATAATGGATACAAAAAGGAAGAAAGCAAGAGAGAGACAGATAGGGAGAGAAAAGCAGCTGGACTAAGAAAGGAACTTGAGGTACCACATCTCTTTCTCGGACAGTGATATTGATGGTGTGCTAACTCACAAGTCTTCTTTTTCTAATATAAATTTTGACTCATAAATTTATCCCACTTTCTTGCTCCGAGAGCGATCGAGGTCTTTCGTTTGATTAAATTGAGGAGCACATTTACTCTCTCAGACATGTATGGCTAGGTGACCTGATGGTGCCGGATGTAGAGAAAGTTCATGCTCTCGTAGTCTTACATTAATTCAGCGGTCAGATTGACCAACGTACACCCTCCCATAAGTGCACAAAATTTCGTACACGGTGCTGACGTTGCAGTTGACATATTTGAGTGTGTGCTTGACTGACCGCTGTTCTCCTCTTTCATTTTGGGAATCGATCTTCGGACATACTTTTTTTAAAGTTAATAAGGTGGTGATAGTAATATTTATAATAATAGTCTTTATTTGCTCAGGAGAGAAGCGGCACGACAAAAAAGGCAACAGCCCGTACCATGAAGGCACGCGGTGCCGCGTCTAGTGATGGTGATTCTGTGATCATGTAATATCCAAGACGAAAGTGATGGTGATTATGATATGTGTGTAAATGCGTTAGGCCCAGCAGCGGTCCTCGCGGTGGTGGTCATCGCGGGGCTGCCATGGGCTGATGACCTCTAGAAGGCCAGTCTCGAGCGTCTGGTGAGGGCTCCCCGCGTGCCCGCCTTGCAGACAAGCCGGCCGAATTACCGGCGAAGTAGGGAGTCCGGCACCCGCGTAGCTGGGCTCTAGGGGTTGGCGCCGGTGTTGGCCGGGCGGCGGTTTTCACGAAAGCGGTCGTTGAAGTCTAACAGTTTGCGGTCGAGCTTGTAACCCAGCATCGTGGGCACCCTGTCGCTCGAAGACATGGTCTGTGTCACTGGTCCGGCTGCCTCTTTGGCGACAACCTGAATGTCACATTTAGCCTATCCGCCTCAAGTTGTGAGACATTTTGTGTTGGTAGGGTATCACTGCCGGTCTCTTTATGCATTAAACACGAAGTCGATAGTAAGCGCTTGTCCTGTCCATGTCCTTTTCGTTTTTGCATTTAAGATGACGTTCTTATCATGACAGTAACTATTAACAGCAAGATGCTTCGGTGGCGCCCTCTCGTGGTTTCCATCCGTGACCTTACGAGCAGGATTGGACTCGTAAGAATGTCACGAGTCGTAATCGGTACTTATTATCAGTTGCAATCGGCAAGTTTCATGGTTCGTGAAAAAGGCACAGTGGAAGCTTGGCACATAAACACGGTCAACGTTGGAAGTCTAACATTACTCGTGTTTCTGTCGATAAAAGCAAAGTTACATAAACCAAAGGCGTCGGTGTTTGACCACTGGTGGAAGGCCGACCAGAGCGATGCTTCTGGTTCCGTGCGTCGTGCGATTGGTCGCGCGCTTCGCAAATAGTTTCGATTCGGGTCCCGCGCGAAGCAATAATGAACGGCGTCGTGGCTAAATCGCTCGGAATCGTTCCGTGAAAAAAAAAAAAAAAAAGCATCACCAGGCACGGCGGACACGAGTGGTGTGCATACGCGGTCGTTCATCTCCGTCGGCCAGCAACCAGGGAAACGAAAAGCGGCACTGCAGTGTTCCTGGGGCGAGTCACGCCATTCAAGGAACGTCTTCGGCTCTCGCCTTCTCGGCGCCGTGGAGCGATACGGCTCGAGCGGAAAACGGCCGCTTCCAGAGCCCGAGGCTTCCGGACGCGGCCAGTTCCCGCTTCCTGTTCCCTTTGCACAACTTAGGCGAGGTCCGCCCGGCATCCAGGTTTGGAGCAGAGCCTCCCCTTCGCTCGCGCTTCCTTCTCTGCACCCGTAGGGTCCGCTGCACTGGACGGCAGCGGACGCTGCGGGCCCTCATAGCCAATGCAGCGCTCTCAGCGTCTCACGTGACTCTGCACCCCGCACGTCGATGCCACTGATCTGCAATATAGGGTGCTGGATGGCGCATTCAGCAAACAGGTATGAAGCCACCGGAAGTAAGCGGCTTGTCCCGGGAGTGAGGGCCTGGCAGGCTTTGGAACCCTTCCGAGTGCTGGTTCGAAAAGCGTCGAGGGCGCTACGTTTCCCCTCCCACCACAAGAGAACCTGCTTGTTGCGCAGTAAGAGCGCATGCAGGCCCGAGAAGTATCATGGGAAGCCATTCAATGTAAACATTTTTAGATTCTAGTTGATCAAGTGTGCATATGTCCCAAGTCCAAATGCCTCATTTTCGGAATTTAATTTGGAGCATGATTATTAAAACCCATTCAAAGACACCGGAAGGCACGGACTAAAACTTCGACCGAATGCACTGGATTAGCCCAGCAGACGCCCGACTTCCGGGGCACGCATCAAACTTCCGGTAGCTTGACTTGCGCTTTGCTCGGAGGGCGGCTACGCGCCATCCAGCCCCCTATAATAGGGATCAGTGGTCACTGCCGATGAGGATATAGAAAGACTCGCTGGAGTGGCGGCGGCGCTCTTCGAGTGAAGCTAGCTTACCCTCAGCAAGATAGCCGCGCGCCACAGAGATGACTCGGGGTGGGCCGCCATTTTGATAGGGGCAGAAGACACGATAGACGCTGTTGTGCGCGATAGGTGAGGTTATAGAAATTTATGTCCTTTCTACTAAAACCCATACTTTATTAAACTAATTAGTACGCGGTCAAATTGGTTGCGGGCGAATTTTGCGTCTGCTCCAACCGCTGGTACCAGGTCGTCTCTCGCGTAACCGTCTGCTTTTCGGCGTGGTCTCATCGGGAATGGCTGAGATGATTATTTGGACACGGAACTGGGATTTTAGGATGCTGTCGCACATCCCCGGTGCATGGCAGACAATCCACGATTCAGAAGTATGACTTGCTTGCGAAGTCGCAGGAAACCACCTCAAGTTTTCTTCATGACTATTCAAAAGGGTATCCGAGCAGCCGTAGCGCCGAGCAACATGCATGCATACAACGAGCATAATTGACTCCTGCTTCGCAAACGAATGTACAAAGATAATTTTTATTTGCTTTTATTCGAGTCTACGGAACGGACAAGTACGGCAGGGCGATAGAGAAAAAAACCTGACCACACCATAACGCCTATTGCAGTTCAGCACTTGTACAATAAAAATAATAAAAAAATAGCACAAATATTGAGAAAACAAAAACCCCCCACCTAAAAGACACGCTACGCGTAGAAAGGCGAAAGCATTATAGTCCCGCGGGTGAAATGTTTTCGAGTAATGTTTCGACACGCATTAAAGCTTAGGACGACGTACAGGACAACGTCGAGGTAGACGTCCTAGAGATCGACGCCAAGTACGGCAACTAAGACGACCTCAAGGACGACGCCGAGGTCGACCTCTCGGACGACCTCAAAGAGTACGTCCAGGACGACGCCGAGAACGACGCCAAAAGGACGAAGTCTACGACGACCTCTAGGTCGGCGTCAAAAACGTAGTCTAGGACGACTTCTAGGACGATCTCAAGGACGACGTCTAGGACAACGTCGAGAACGACGCCTAGAGGACGACGTCTAGGACGATGTCGAGAACGACGTATAGGACGACCTCAAGAACGACGTCTAGGACAACCTCTAGGACGACCTCAAGAAGGACGCCAAGGACGGCGTCGTCCTTGAGTATACGATTGAGCGGCGCGTGCTTGACGGCATATTTTAATGGCCATCTTTCGGGCAGAACGCCGCCTCCGCCGGTGCTCGATCGCCGACGATCGAGCACCGGCGGAGGCGGTTGATTTGACATACCGCGTTCGGCTTTGGCTAGCAGACGGCGTTCGTAAAATGGCGTTAGCTGTTGCTGGCTTCACACGGCGGTACCGTGCGTGCTTCCATTCATTCGGCGTTCGTTGCCATGGTGACGGCGAGGAAAGCAGACGTGCGGAAGAACGCTGCGGCGCAGCGATACCAGGTGCGTTCTAAGGCCCTTCCCGCATGCTTCTCAATGGGCGGAAGGCGAACAAAAAGAGTTCGAAATAAGGACTTAACGCAGAAGGCTGAATTTCTCCAGCGCCTCATAATTTGACGAGCCTTACACGAAAAGCACGTTTTTTTGGCCATCCCGCGTCCTGTTTTTTTTTTATCCGCAACATGGGTCTAAAGTATCAAACTGCCTGATTTTCTACTAGGGAACAGAGCAGTCAGGCTTTGCCCCTTCGCACTATTAGATCTAAAAGACTCCACTTCAGTCCTCCTAATGTCACGAATGACAAATGATGAGGCGGCTAATCACTGAAGAAATTGAACGTTTAATGGTGTGAACTTGTGCCGACAACAAAATAGAAGAAGGTGAGCGCCGCAGGCTTTGATGTCGGCGAAAAAGCAGGACCGAGCAGAGTCGTGTATAGAGAGAGTTTCGTCAATGGGAGGCGCGGGCAGAGCCAGGGCGTGCACCAGACTCGGAAAGAGGGCTTGGCGTGCTCTCTTGACCAACCAGAAGCCGAAAAGAATCCCCTAGCGGTGGTAGCAAGAAACAGTTCTGATCAAAGGTATATGTTCGTATACACGCTTTGCAGCAGCTGTGCATGGGTGCCGCCATAACCGACCTTCGATTTTGTTCCCTCTTATTTCGTTTACTTCACTTCGTCATTAACATAGCAGGCCAGGTCATGGTCATTTTAGATTCTGCTGTGTTCTTCTCTCCAGCTTTGGCCTTTCTGGAGCATCGTCAACGCCCGTCTTTGGTGGCTCGGTATCCCGGTAAAACAAGAGAAGGTCAGCAATGGCGGACGTAATCTGGCGCGTGTGTAAAGCGTCTATATGGTTTTAATAAGCACGTAAGAGTGAAGTGTAGTAACTCTTTGTGGTTGAAAATAGGGTGCACGTGATGTTTCGATCATAATCATGCAGAAAGATGTAAGAAACGAATGCGCCGCTCAACCCTGTTTGCTCGGACAGAGTGTGGCCGCTCGGACGGCAGATTCCCGGCCCTCGGCGCTTGGCGTAAGGATTATGTCGATCGTTCCGCTAGTCGCACTCTTCCACCATCATTTTGGATGAGCGTGATTGAAACATCACGTGTACCATATTTTCAGTCACCAAGAGTTACTCCGATGCACTTATCAGGTTCGTTTCTCACGACCACCGCCAGGTATTATTTCCGGCTTCTGGTTGGTCACATTTGAATTTCTGAAGACGCCCTGGAACACGCCCAGCCCGCTTTCGGCCAATGGCGCCTCCTCATTTGTTTCCTATACTTCCCAACGAATGGCCGAACTTTCTACATATACGGCTCTGGGACCGAGCCCTGGGGCGGGACTGACTCCGGCTCGCCACGCGGAGCCCCTTTTGTACACGCGAGTGATTCTGAACAATCCGAATAGAAGTTTCGGCGCGAAGAACGTTCGACCCTCGAAAAAGCAACAGGGTTCTCGAATCTACCAGAACGCGACATTTACCGAAATCACGAAAAGGTATCTCCGCTGCCAGGAATCGAACCACGGCCCTTTGCGTGAGAAGAGAACACGATAACCGTACGGCCACGGACGTGATTATTCGGAGACGCGCGTGGCAATTAATATACCTCCTCGGTCGCGTCGCCCCTCTCGAAGGTTTTGTGACACACCCACGGCATTGCATTG
>JABSTQ010003038.1:0-21648 GCA_013358835.2 Ixodes persulcatus
CTGCACAAAAAAAATAATTAGGAGTTTCTTGGCGCTACTGCAAAACGCCAGTGTGTTTCTTCCTGTGGTATTTGTACGTACTTTAGCTAATAAGTTTTATCGCACCGTTATCAAGCTCCTCGTAAAATTTGGGGCCGTCTGTTCAACTATAGTGCGTTGTACGTTCAAATGAAGTTTTGGGGTGCATCATATGGTACAGAAGAGTGTAAGGTGGTACCCTTATTTTTTTAAGGTATTGCCACGCGCGTCGGCGAGCGAGAGCGTGCGTGGCCAAGTGATTACCGCGCTCGACTTTCGTGCGGAGGCGCAGGGTTCAATTCCAGGGAGTTACGCGTCTTTTATTTATTCTTAGAGTTTAATGTTCTGTTAAATTCGAGAACCCTGTTGCTTGTTGGAGGTCCGAATATTCTACATGCCGAACCTTCTACGCCAATTGTTTTACAAGCTAACGCGTGCACATAAGGAACTTCGCATGGCGAACCGCAGTCAGTCCCGCCCCTGCGTACAATCCTGCTGTTACGCCGACTTCGACGCCCGCGACACTCTATTGCTCTCTTCTGTTTGCTTCCTTTTTGTCTTGGGCACAAGTCCGCCCCATTAAACGTCTAGTTTGTTTCCAGTTTTCGTCGCCTCATTAATTGACATCCGTGACAATATGGCGAATAAATTAGAAATTTTCCAAATTAATTTAATTAATTTAATTAGCATATATGTGATGTGCGGTAATGGCATTATGGAGACATATTTTGTTTTGTTCTTGCAAATGTCTCAATGCCACTTTTCTTTTCAAAATATCAAGGACGTAGCCCTCTAGTAGCAGAGACAAGCACACAGACCTATCCTTTTCTCGTGCAATTTTTCCCACAATGGCGGCTTTCGACTGCTAATCCAGCTATGCTGCAGGATCAACGGGAAATGAGCGGTGGCACTCCTCTTTTGATGTATTCGTGGCAGCTTACATAAGTACTTTGAGGAATGTGTTATTCGATGCCCGGTGAAGAGTTTTGTGGAATGCAACGTTGTATGATCGCAATAATCATTTCGGACGGAGATGTAGACGGCGCGAGAACGAGAAAAATTGTTTACGCTATGGTGTTACGACACTTCCCGCTCGGTGCAACAAGAGGCAGCAAAGACCCATTTCGGAAATCATTATTTTTTATTGCACGCACGCAATTTCCATTAAGCGCCGTTCACACATATGCAACCGAGTAAGACCGAGAGAGACCAGACCGGTTTTTAAGCCTCTTGTGACGTCTTAGGACCAGCTCCGCTGCATGGCATCCGGTCCTAAGACATCGCAAGAGGCTTAAACACCGGTCTGGTTTCTCTCGGTCTTACTCGGCTGCATATTGTCACGAATGACAGGTAATGCCGCGGGCGCAGCTGACCAAGTAGGCAGCGCGCCCGTGGCAATGTGTGTGAACGGCGCTTAAGGTCAATATAGATGATAATGCCTAGGGATGACCTTGGGGTGTCTGTGCCCCTTTAAGAAAACCCATTGAGTCTCTTTGGGTACTTAGGTATGCCATGTAAATGTAAGCGAAGTTTGTCCGCGAGATTCCTTAAAACTACTGATTCTGGTTTATTTCAAAATGTTCGAAGAGAAGTAAGGACAAATATATTTAGCTCTTGCACAGTAGTCCGTGAAAATCAATTATCTTTTGTGTTGCGTGTTTCCACGCCTGATCGTGCAATGGTGGTCCCGGTCTTATTCTTTTACATTTATGCAAAAACTATATTTTTTAAAGTCCTGTACTTTGGAGGAACATTCAGCTATATGCGAACGCTGTAGGTAATTTTCTTCCGGAGGTATATAATTTCGAAGCTCGTGGCGTGGAGATTGCCAATGTCTCGCTGTGGTAATTTGCACAGCCATCGATTTCACACCGAAGTATGCACGAAATAATTTGTTTAATTATTGCACGAAAGGTTTAAGACATTTACGCAAAATATTAAATAATAAAATAAACATTTATATGCAAAATCTCTAAGAAACACGTCCAATCAACACGTTTTAGAGACACATTCACAAATTATTTACTAAAAAAACTACTTCAGAAAACACAGGATATATCTAGATTATCATCTTGAAACGCCTTTAGGCTTATATTGTCACGAATTACAAATGATGAGGCGGCGAATAACTGAACAAACTGAATGTTTAAGGGAGCGAACTTGAGCCCAAAACAAAAGGGAAGTAGGTTAGCGTCGCAGGCGTCGACGCAGGCGAAACAGCAGGATCGAGCGCTGGGGCTAAACTGACTGTGGCTCGCCACGCGGAGTCCCTTATGTACACGCGTTGGCTTCTGGAACAATCGGCGTAGAAGGTCCGACGCGTAGAACATTAAGACCTCGAACACGCAACAGTTTTCTCGAATTTACTAGAACAGTGGTTCTCAACTATTGATATTTCGCGGACCCCTTGTGGATCGGCGGAGATAATAGAGGACCCGGTTCGTGGTCAGGGGAAGGAGAAGGTATAGATTAATTATAATAATGATTTATTAGATATATATCACTAAGGGCTAGTATGAAGTAGACTTCTCTCATTGAGATACACACGAGAAAACTCACCCGAAATTTGAAACGTTTCTTCTCAATTTAAAAAAAAAAAAAATACAACCTTTATTGCCGGGCTTGACTGGCGAGGCAGAGGCTTCACGGATCCCAAAGGGTCCGTGGACCCCCATTTGAGAACCACTGCATTAGAACATTAATGGACCGAATAAATAAAACACGCGAAACTCCCAGGAATCGAACCCTAGGCCTCCGCACGCTGCCCGAAAACTTGTGCTAAGGAAAAGGGATACAAGTTTACTGTGATTAAAAATATGAAAATATTCGCCAGTCAAAAAGAGGGCGCGGAAGCAATTCAAATCAGGAGTGAACGAGACCTAATTAAAATCAGGTGAACATGGACTCGTCTTCTGATTTCTTCTGTAAGTCGGGCGCATACATCGAAGCTTCGAATTTAGAAGGTAACCTTGACGCTAAGTGAAATTTAATTCACATAAATGTTTGAAGTATTCATTAGAATTGGGATCAGTTACTGCTATTATTAGGCTAACCAATCCTATTTTTATATGTGCGTATTTTGAGGCATGTGAATGTTGACGAGGCAGCTTGCGCTATGTTTTCCTTACGAGGCTTTCATTTGTATAGCTTATGTCGAAATGGCAGAAAAGGGGGTGGTATTATGATGTATATAAATGAGCATTCCTTATTTGAAAATATTTGTGTATTTACAACACGCAGAGATGTGCGTTGCGACCGTTAATAAAATGAATGTTTCGTACGTCATTTGCACGTTTTACAGGCCACCTTGTTCGAATATAAACATATTCTGTGGCAAATAGAGACAATTACTTCACAATTTCAATAACAATTAATACAAAGTGCCTGTTGAAGTTTTCAATATTGATATTTTAAACGAGACAACGCATGGAGTATCGTACATTCTTAACAGCTTCCTGTATGTTGTCCTAGCGAATATAATAATTAACTATACCCAGGAGGAATACTATGGTAATAAAATTACGAAATCACGTAAAGATCACATAGTCACGAGAATCAGTAAGTTAAAATATTATCTGGAGTTGTCAATAAAAAGGTAGCTGATCATTACATTACTATACTTTTAAAACCAGGCGAGGTTGCTGAAAATCCCGATACATAAATGAGGTACAAAGTGATCCAGGGCAACACAGAAATGCATAACTTAAATGAAACGTATAACTGGAATTCTCTGTTACAGTGCTATCCTACTACAGCTTATGATAAACTTGTGGCAACCTTTCGGAACATTTATTTTATTGGTACCAGAAGAGGAAAGTTTACGAAACGGAGGCCCAGAATACCTGGACTAACGAGAGAGTTTTTGAATTATGTTAACATAAGGACCAGCTTTGGATTCAAGGAAACACCAAGCTAAAAAATGAACTTCGTGAAATTCGTAACAAAAGGACAGAAAAATACGCTTAGCAAAATGAAACATACTTTAAATTTGTGCATTCAATAAAGAACGAATTCCAAGGACACCTGGAACTTATTAAACCATTTAATTTGCCAAAAAGCTAAAAATAGCGTGTATGATACAATTCAGAAACATTTCCATGGGTGAAGCTTTTATGCGGCATAATAAGAGTCTTTCAACAAATGTTTTATCAACTCCGTAAAGAAAGGTAAAAAATTAAATTCCACAGTTAGTCACATTGCTGTCACTCCACAAGTCAAGTGCTTGAATTCAGCGTATTTGCCTTTTATAAAAAAGATGATATTTGCAAATTATTATTTTTATGCTAAAAACTAAGCCATCAGGGTTTGACAACCTAAGAATCTGAGATATTAGGTATAATTTTGATAGGCTGAAGCAGATCTCACAAGTAATTATTATTGACATCCTCTTTATCGGAAGTATTCCCAAGAGCCTAAAGGTCTCGATTATACGTCCCACATATAAAAATGGAAAACATCAGGAGTTTGTGAGCTACCGACCAATTCCTATTTAACCCATCTTAACTCGTATATTTAAAAAAAATCTGTACAAATTACGATGACTAGCTTCCGGGATACATTTTCTTTATTAAAGGGGCCCTGCAATTATATTTAAGCGTCTGCCTTTTTTGCGGTTTCCACGTCTCTTGGGGTTCGGGAAAGCCAGCGGGCACGGAGAGAGTAACTAAATATCAGTGCGTCATATTTTAACCGGACGACGCGGAAACCTCCTCCGCCTACGAGGGCGACCCGCGTTGCCGAAAGCGCGCGAAATGTGACGTCTTTGATTTGGGCTTACTACTGGTCAGAGCCGCTAACAGCTTTTTTTTTTTAGTCGAGATACAAAATAAAAGTGTCGCGAACCGTTTCAATTATGTATGAAACTAGTTTTTGTTCAGTATTTTAGATCAGAAAAGAAACAAATGCAGTTTATGAAGTAGGAAACAAGAAATGACCCGTCGACATACCCGCCACCAAGCGGCGGAAAAAACGGCGCATACTAGAAAGGGCTAGTGGGATGAGGCCCCGACGAACGGCGAGCGTAGAAAAATCCCGGATGTACGCGGCGGCGCTGCGATCGTATACCGGCTCCAGGATCCGACCGGTTCCGAGCGTTACGAAGGCCTTCGGCGCGGGCTTGGTTGGCGATTTGGCAATTTGGCGGTATGGCAGCGCGAAGTGGCTCCCGTTCTGAACTGATTTTTACCCCGTGTTTGCTGTCGTTTGTGGCCAATGAAGTGTTATGCCCAATTAGTCTTTAATCGCGCAGCAAATGCAATGCGAGCCGCCCCGTTCACGGCCGTCGACACGGAGTGCGGCAGCCGTGAACGCTCGATGAGCCCACTACCCCTCCTCTAGTTCACGGCCGCTCAAGCCAGGACCTACGACGTTATGAAGGAGGTTATTTTTGCTTGTTTTTGTAATTCTAATTTGCCTATAACTTTTAAAATAAAGCGAAATTTGATAAAAGAAAAGTTTCATTAAGTTACTACGTTCAGTGCGCTCAGGTTAGGTGCAAAATAAAAACCAGTAAAAACGTCAATGCAGGGCCCCTTTAAGTAATACCGATATGGTTTCCGACAACTAAAACGTACTATTACACAATTAGAAGGTGGTGCAGATTGCGTTAACGAAGCACTGGAGAACTCGTTCAAATATCGGTGCTTCTTTTTATAAAAAAATGGGTACTCTGATCAGAGCAGATCAGAGACGCCACAGAGACTCCCACGGCTGCGTATATATGGCCGTTACCTGCGAGTTGCTTCTCGAAAGCTATTGGGAGTCTCCGTCGATTCCGTCCCCCCTGCAACAGATCGGGTTCGCGTTTCGCTGCTTTTCCATTTTCGTTGTCTCACAACGACACATGCATCACCCTTCCCATTTGAAAAAATACGCGTTATGTTCCGAACCGTATAAAAAAGCACAATCGCTAGATCGGCGTTCTCTCGCTCGAGCTACCGCGTCGCAGTTGATACTGGTCAAAACTAAATTGGAACGGATTTGCTGCCATGCCACGTTCTTTTTCGGGTGCTTGTTCAAATCAGGGTTCTGCTTTTATAAATAAATGGGTATCCTCTGATAGTGGTGACTAGAGCCGCCAAACAGACCTCCGTGGCTCCGTATCCGCGGCCGCGAACCGAGGCGTGGGACGGACATGTTTAATGCTTTTCCCGCTGAAGTTCGGTGTACGGAATGTAAACAAGCGCGAGGCGTACCTCTCGGTACTTCTGAGGCGCCGCTGACTGCTTCAGCCGCCACGCGACTCGTCGCCTGGTCGCAAAAATTGTCCTGGAAGCGACTGCTTCAAACCTGTCGCTTTCGCGACTTGCGATTATCGCTCTTGCGACAAAAGTTGTCGCGCGACAGCTGCGACTTGGCAGTGTGAACGCGCCTTTACAGCCGACGTCGTGCGGCAAAGCCCCTGTAACAAAGGCAAGCTACGTAGCGTTGCGCGAATAGTGGTTCGAATTGAATAGCGGTGCGTCATTCATAGCCTTGACAGTGTAAGGGAAAGCCAAGACGAACAGTTCATTCAACGGTGCAAAAGCTATAGGGATGGCGCTGCGCTATTCGATTCGAACCACTATTCGCACAACATTACGAGCCAGCTCAATTTGAGTACAGGGGCCCCAAACTTGTCAAACACAAAGTTGGGGCCAAAGTTGACGGAGCGCACCGATTGGACAATTACGACGCTGACTAGGCGTTTTTGTCGCCGACGTCCAATCGGCGCGCTCCGCGAACTTTCAACACCAACTTTGTGTTTGACGAGTTTAGGGCCCCTGGTTTGTGTCGTTTTTCTCTTAAGGAGATCATATGTTACTCGTTTTCTTGCCATCACAAGTTAGTTCAAGTCACCCTGAACGGATTAGCGGAGTCTAAAGAAAATAGAAAGTGGTGTTTCTTTTTAAATATTGACGTGCAATTGTGCCACATTTAGAAGAATGTGCATCGTTTCTGCATTACTAATATCACAAAAATAATGGCTTAGCATAATCTTTTATATATTCGTAATACGCATTTAAAGGTGATCATTTTGAAATATTTCACTTTATTTCATATTAAGTAATTCGATCGATGCTAAATAATTTGTGAATGTCTTTAAAATGCGCTTATTTGACGGGTTTCGAAGATATTTTTGCATAGAAATTTTTTTATTGTCATTTTAGCATTCCGCATACATCTTGCATACCTTTCATAAAATAAATTAAAAAAAATATTGCTACTGCATGCTTCGGTGTGAAATTGACGGCTGTGCAAAGTACCATAGCAAAATCTTGGCATTCACCACGCCTCGAGCTTTGAAATTATATAACTCCGGAATAAAAATAGTTACGGCGTTCGCATATAGCTGAATGCTCATGGCTCTAACATATATTTTTACATAACTATAAAAAATATCACCTGGACTATCGTTTTATGATCTGACCTGGAAACACCCTGAAGTCAAGTACACGTTGCTCTGCTACATCAATATTGAGATCTATGATTGAAATGTACGAGTACTATACGTATACTTTCCTATGACAAGGAGAAGCATTGCACTGTACTCTAATATTATATAGATAGAGATCGCTTTAGCTAAAAAAGGTTGTTAATGTTCGCGTTCCGCTTACCTTGGGATACGTCTGAGACAAGGTGGAGATGTTCATTTCGTTGTGCATTGAGGAGGAGTTACGCCTGTCTTCTTTAGCCCTAGATAGCTTAGAAAAAGAAAAAAAAGAACAGCAACCGAATAACGGTCGTATATTTTGTGTTCTCAAAATCTTCCCGATAGTTTTTTTTTTTTTTTGCGAGTCATGTTTTATAGTGGGTCATTTTTTTGTGGGGATCCCATGCAAGGGGCACTACCGTGTTTGTCATGGCTGCCCAAACGTTTTACTGTAGCAAAACTAATAAGCCCGCCCGAACATTTAGATAACAAATTGAAATTACAGTGCGCACGAATAATTTTCCAGACCACTCACACACACGGGGATGATTGGAGTGAATGTAAAATACCAGTAAGATATGCTACGTAAGCCGCACTAAAATATGTATATTTGCGCCACCTTTTTGGCCATCGGGATGGTTTGTCGGAAATATCCATTTGAATAGTAACGCGAATGGAAGACCGGTTTTTCCTGGGAATTTTACTATCTGTGATACTGTGTTCTGGGGCTTTAAAAGGATCCTAAACTTTCTGTGATCACCGTACTAAGCTCGTTTTTTTACCTGATGAATTCTCCCTTTTACTTCTCAATATAATGACTTTAAGGCCATTGAGAAATCTCAAAAGTGATGAAAGTTTGATGAAGCAGTGATAAATAGTGCGTGTGAAAATAAGCGAAGAATATCTTAGATTGTCATTGAAATGATTCATAAATTATTCTTCGCAGAAGACCTTCATAATTAAGACATGAATATACATTTTGCTTCACATAGAAAAATTCTCTAAATTATGTTGACACCTCCTTTAACATGTTGAGTGGGGGTGGCGAGGAATTTCATACTTAAGGACTAGTTATCTTTAACACTGCGCGACACAGTTGACACCAACACGACAACAACGCTTCGGTGTATTTTACTTAGGCACAGCGTGAGAAGTACCAACCTTTATAACTTAGAATACTTCCCTACATTAAAGCTATTTGTTTTCAAATTAAAAAATTAAATTTAAAAAGAACTACAGTAAAATTGTGAATAGCTTGTTCCCGCTAAAATGCATCGCGTTGGGTACTTGGTACTAAAACTTCAGCAATTGTACAAAGGTGAGCATTTCGTGAAATATCTCCAACACAGTAACAAATATTAAATGCATAAAATCCGACTAAAGGTTATGGAACCTGTAAGCATTTTTTTTTCAGTAACTGCATAAAACCACGAGTTCCGATTACGAAATTTCAAATTGAACTACAAATTAATTCGCTTTAGCGGGAGATAAAAGGTTATGTGGTGTTCGAAATTACCAGATTCGATCTCAAATGGGTCGTAAATATCGGCACCTGCAGGAAGCAATCTAAACGTTTCGTCAAGGATGCATTTCACGGGTCGGTTTTAGCTTCTAAAACGACAAAGCGCAGCTTACTTTCTGAAAGAAATATGACCAAAACGCTTGCCAGGGTCAACGGCGGCCGGCGACGCAGACAACCGAGTAGAGTGGCGGAGCGCATTTGGCGCAGGTATTGATAGATGGCGTCTGGAGCAGTGTCGGAAGGTGCAGCCTACTAGAGAAAGAAAGCAAACGACACGCAGACAAAATCCGTGGGCAGCAAGAACGCCGTCGTTATGCGACCGCCTTTTTTAAATTTTGGTCTTACTTCGTTTTGCTTTTATTATCCGCATTTATTTTTAACCATAAGGCATATTACAAAAAATATTCTCAGGAATGACAAATGATGAGGCGATGAATAACTGAAGAAACTAAACGTATAATGAGGCTAACTTGTTCCCAAAACAAAATAGAAGTAAGCTAGCGCCGCAGGCGTTAATGACGAAGAAACAACAGGATCGAGCGCTGGAGCAAGACTGACTTTGGCTAGCCACGCGAAACCCCTTATGTGCACGCGTGTGCTTCTGGAATAATCGGCGTGGAAGGCTCGACGCATAGAACATTCGGACCTCGAACAAGCAGCAGGATTCTCGAGTTTACCAGAACACAAAATTGCAGGAATGAATAAAGATGCGACGCTCCCAGGAATCGAACCCTGGCTTTTCGCGTGGGAGGCAGGCACAATGACCGTTAAGCACAATAACCGCTAGGCCAGCTGCTCGCGCGGAATTACTTCCACTTTAAAAAGTGCATCACCCCAATGCAACATAAAACGAAACAAGTCACATAAAAAGAACGGTAAACTAAAGAGTCATTTGGAACACATAAGGTCCACAGTCCTATCGAGCGTAGTACGGCTTCAGGCGCACGACGTGGACAACTTCAGGTCGTGGTGGGAGGCGTGATGATGTTCTCTTTGCGTCGGGCATCACATCGTAGTTCAGGTGTCCAAGTGGACGAAGTACCTTGTAGGGTCCGAAATGCCATTTTAGGCGTTTCTCACCGAAACCACGCAGACTAATGGGAGTCCAGACCCATTCCCTGTCTCCGGGCTGGAAGTGGACGTCCCGACGACGAAAGCCGTAGCGGCCAGTGTCGACACGTTGTTGGGTTTGAATACGGTATCTGGCGCGCTGGCAGACTTGATGTGCCCGTTGAGCAACCACTTGGGCGTCGTCGCTTCCGTCGACGGCCGGTTCGTGGGGTAACATCGCGTCCAGCATTGTCGTTACTTTGCGACCATGAACCAGTTGGAAGGGTGTCACCCCGGTGGTCTGTTGCACGGTCGCGTTGTAGGCAAATGTGACGTACGGCAACACCTCGTCCCATGTCTTGTGCTGCACGTCGACGTACATGGAGATCATGTCGGCGATGGTCTTGTTGAGCCCCTCAGTCAGCTCGTTGGTCTGCGGGTGGTGCACCGTGGTGCACCGTGGTGCGCCGATGGCTGGTGTGGCTGAGACGAAGGATTTCTTGCGTCAGCTGGGCCATCAACGATGATCCACGGTCTGAGATCAGAACTTCCGGAGCGCCGTGCCGGAGGACGATGGACCCGATAAAAATCTTGGCGACTTCCACAGCAATCCCTGAAGGAAGGGCTTTCGTTTCGGCGTACCGTGTGAGATAACCTGTGGCGAAGATACTCCATTTGTTTCCTTGCGTCGATGGTGGGAAAGGTCCAAGTAGGTTCATTCCGATCTGCTGGAACGGTTCGGTCGGGGGAGCAATCGGCTGCAGGAGACCTGCCGGCTTCGTCGGCGGTTTCTTCCGTCGCTGGCACTCGTGGCACGGCCGTGTGTAGAGGTGAACGGTCTTCGGCAGCTTGGGCCAGTAATACCTTTCATGAATTGGGGCAGCATACGGCTGTAACCGAGGTGTCCGGACGTCGGGTCGCCGTGGCAGGCTTGAAGATCTCCGCTCTCTCCGCTCTAAGGTCGGTAGGGATTACCAGCAGCCATGGCGAGCACTTGTCTCCGAAGTTCTCCTTGTAAAGTACACCTTGTCGGAGAACGAAAGTCGACAGGGCTATCGAGAAGACACGGGGGACAGTACCCCTCGTCCTTCGATGTGCTCGATTAGCGCGCGCAACTGAGGATCGTATCTTTGACGTCGAGCCATGTCGTCGGTGTTGACTGCGTCTAGGAAGCACTCGTCGTCATCGTCGTCGCTACTGTCGGAAAGTGTTTCGACGGGGGCTCTGCAGAGGCAGTCGGCGTCGCTGTGCTTGCGGCCTGACTTGTACACCACAGTCATGTTGAACTCTCGTAGTCGGAGCCTCGATCGAGCGAGGTGTCCTGACGGGTCCTTGATGTTCCCAAGCCAGCAGACTGAGTGGTGGTCCATGACTACACGGAATGGGCTCCCGTACAAGTACGGACGAAACTTCGTTATTGCCCAGACGACCGCAAGGCATTTTTTCTCTGTCGTGGAAAACTTTTTCTCCGCTTTTTACAGTGTTCGACTTGCGTAGGCGATAACTCGCTCAGTGCCTTCTTGCCCTTGAACTAGTACCGCGCCAAGTCCAGCGTTACTTGCGTCCGTAGTGAATTTTGGTTTCCGCATCCTGATCGAAATGTCCAAGAACAGGAGGAGTTTGCAGTCGTCGCTACAACTCGTCGAATGCTTGCTGCTGCTCCTCGGCCCATTCGAACTTTTCGGCGACCTTTGTGAGGTTTGTGAGCGGTGCGGAAATCCTTGTGAAATCCCGAACGAAGCGCCGATAGTAGGCACATAGTTCAAAAAACCGTCACACGGCCTTCTTGTCTGTCGGCGCTGGAAATGCTGCTGACGGCGCGAGTTTTCTCTGGGTCGGAGCGGAACGCCTTCGTTACTAACTACATGACCTAAGAAATGTAGTTCGTCATAGGCGAACCGACACTTTGACGGCTTCAGGGTGAGTCCGGCGGTCCGTATGGATTGGAGAACAGCTCGGAGTTGTCTTAAGTGCTCGTCGAAGTCGCTGAAAACACTACAACGTCGTCGAGGTAGACGAGGCAGCTCTGCCACTTCAGTCCGGTGAGTACGGTGTCCTTGACTCGCTCGAAAGTTGCTGGCGCCTTGCACAGTCCGAAGGGCATCACCTTGAACTTTTACAGTCCATCTGGCGTGACGAAAGCGGTCTTCCCTCGGTCCCGTTCGTCGACTTCGATCTGCCAGCAGCCGCTCTTCAGGCCCATCGATGACAAGTATCGAGAGTGGCGCAACGTGTCGTCGATGCCGGGGAGTGGATAGACGTCTTTCTTCGTCACCGCCTTCAGCTGCCGGTAGTCTACGCAGAACCCAAGCGTTCCGTCCTTTTTCTTAACCAGTACGACTGGAGAGGCCCACAGACTGCTTGAATGTTGGATTACGTTGTCGTTCAGCATCTCTTGAACTTGCTCCTGGATCACCTCCCTTTCTTTAACGGAGACTCTGTACGGCGATCGATGCACAGGGCGCGTGTCGTCCTCGGTAACGCTCCGGTGCTTCGCAACGGTGGTTTGGCGCACCTTTGTCGACGTCCCAAAGCAGTGGTGGTATTCGGCGAGGAGGTTAATCCGCTGCCATCGTTCCAGGCCTGGAAGCTTAGGGTCGATGTGGAGCTGCGCTGGCGATGTACCGTCTTGCTGAGGTGGCAAGGACACGTCGGTAATGGAGGCGATTTTGTCAGAGTTTCGGAGTTCCTCGACGTGGCCAACGGCTGCACCTTTCGTGAGGTGTTGCGTTTCATTACGGAAGTTCGTCACGAGGACCACGCTGCGGCCATCCTGAAGTTCAGCCACTCCTCATGCGACGCCTATTCCTCTTCCTAGAAGTAACTGGAGGCTTCCCTTGAGCAAACCTTCGCCGCAGAAAGCATCGGTGACCCCGATGGGCACGAAAACACTCGACCGCGGCGGTAAGTTCACGTGGATTGTGAGGACTTGGACCGCGGATCATGTCGCTTTGGGTTCCTCCGGTGGTGAAACAGGTTTTCGTAGCGTCAACCTGTTAGCTCCGAGGTCGATGACGGCGCCATACTCGCAGAGAAAGTGCATTCCGAGGATAACGTCCCTCGCACAGTCTTGCCGGACGACAAACTTCGCAGGGCACGTCTCACCGTGGATTTCGACGCGGGCAGTGCATCTCCCGATTGGTGTGATGAGGTGCCCACCGGCGGTTCGTATCTGAGGGCCTTCCTACGGCGTTGTCACTTTTCGTAGGCGGCGAGAGAGCCTCCCACTCAAGACTGAGTAGTCTGCTCCGGTGTCCACGAGTGCCGATTCGTCATGGCCGTCGATAATAACATTTAGGCTGTTGGACACCCATGCAGGGGCGTCGTTGTGATGCGTAGCGTCGGGAGAGTGGGAGTGCTCCGTCGTTCTTGGAAGCTCTTCGGTAGTCTTCGGCAACGCCACCTCCAGTCGTTGCCGCACTTAGTTTTCCCGTCGACGCAGGGGCGACAGGCTCTCTCGGCGGAGTCGTGGCGCTGGAGACGCTGAACCTTTTGGCTTTGGTGAGCGGGATTCACGGCGGAGAGGCGGTGCTGAGGATGGCGAACGTCGAAGGTACTCCTCGATGTCACGAGGGCGTTCGCTGTACCTTGGGCGAGGGTCGTTCGGCGCAAACCGTCGTAGGCCCATTTGTCGGTATGGGCACCTCCGGTAGACGTGGTCAGCCTCACCGCAGTGGTAGCACTCCGGTCGCCTGTCGGCCGTCCGCCACACGTCTGTCTTTCTTGCCGCAGCTTGTTCTGGGCGAACGTGCACTCGATCTTCCTGGCTCGGGGGTACTGCGGCCCAGGAGGTTCACGTCGGGGGGGGCGCCATGTACGGAAGCGGGGCTGGTGGTGCTCGTCGGACCATTGCGGCGTAGCTTACAGCGGGCTCCTCCTGTACTGCTACTGTGACGGGAGCTCGGGCTGGAAGGCTCGGTGAACCTCCTCTCGTACGACCTCGGCGAGCGAGAGCGAGGATGGGCGGCCTGCAGCAGGTAGGATCTTGCGGAGCTCTTCCTGGACGATCTCCCGAAGGCTGTTGACACCGCTGGTATTCAGGTCCAGTGGGGAAGCTGCGACGGTTGGAGCAGTAAGCGCGCCGGCCAGTCGGTGGTAGTGGCTTACTCCGGCCGTCAGTGCGCGCTCGATGTTGGTGGCTTCCCTCACAAAAGGATCGACGGTCGTCGGGGGATTGGGAGCCAGGCCTTTCGAAAATTTCGGCCTTGGCGCCACGCATGAAGACTCAAATTTTTTTTTTTTTCTCGGCAGCCTCCGGATCGGCTATAGCACTTAGACGCAGCACATCCTCAATAAAGCTGGTCACACATTCCTTTGGGCCCTGCACCCTTGTTTGGAGAATGTCCTCTGCTCACTGGCGACGGTGGTGGTTAACGAACGTCCGTTTCAGTTCGGCGACGCAGGACTCCCATGTAGTAAAGGAGGCTTCGTGGTTTTCAAACCAGTGCCTCACAGTGCCTTCATGTGAGAAGTATATGTTCTACAAGCACTGGTCAGCTGTCCAACCGTTATGGCGGGCCACCAGTTCATAGTGTTGAAGCCAATCTTCAATGTCTTCGTGGACCTCCCCGGGGAAAGGCGTCAGAGTCCGGTTTGCGACGGGAAAGTATCCGACGGCGGCGGCGGGCGGGGTCTGCGACGACTTGTTGGCCATCGTTGTCCTCCTTGACGTCTTGATCTTGGGTGGCAAGGGTCTTAATTCGGGGGTAAGCCAAGGTTGCGGCGACTTGATCGGACCTCTGTCTGGTCTTCGTTGGGTCGGACCACTGCGGGATCTCGGAGGGGAGCGCTGCATGGACATGCGGTACCCCGCACCTCCACCAAAATGTCAAGAATGACAAATGATGAGGCGAAAAATAACTGAAGAAACTAAATGTTTAATGAGACAAACTTGTGCCCAAAACAAAATAGAAGTAAGTTATCGTCGCAGGCGTCGATGTCGGCGAAACAGCAGCATCGAGCGCTGGAGCGAGACGGACTTTGGCTCGCCACGCGAAGTCCCTTATGTACACGCGTGGGCTTCTGGAATGATCGGCGTGGAAGGTTCGACGCGTAGAACATTCGGACCTCGAACAAGCAGCAGGATTATTGAATTTACCAGAACAGAAAATTGCAGGAATTAAACAAAAGATGCGTCGCTCCCATCAAACCCAGGCACAATAACCGTTAGGCCACACGCGCGCTGCCTACTTTGCCAGATGCGCGCGCGTCAATATTGTGTTAATTTTAACAGACCACGGTCGTCGCCAGCACTCTCGAATAAAGTCCCTCTTAGTCTCGAGAAGAAGGTAGAGCCATCTATCAATACGTGCGCCAAACGGGCCCCGCGCCACTCGACTGGTCGTGTGCGTCGCTGTCTGCTGTTGATCACGGCAAGTATTGTGGCCCTAATGTTTACAGAAAGGAAGCTACGCTTTGAAATTTTACAAGATAAAACCGACTTGTGAAGTAGACCTTTGACGAAATGTTTAAATTGCTACGTGCAGGTGCCGGTTTTTACGGCCCATTTTAGATCGAGCCTGGTTATTTCAGACACCCAATACTTAAGATTTACTATTGAAAGGTATTATATATTACCTTAGCCAGTGTGGCCTCAAACCGTAATATATCTTCAGAAAGTTGCTGTGCCATCTCATCAGTTAAGTTGGGCCTGAAGACCTTCGCAGTTGACTGAATAAGTTTTTTGTAGGCCGCAACTATTTTCATACTGGCTTTTGTCGTCTGGTTAATCAGTTCGTTTCGACCAACCGAGTCAAACGATATTTGGTCGAGCTTGAGAAATAATGCATTTTTAAAATAACATGTTTATATCAAGTATATCACACATGTACGTTTAAAAACAGCATATTTCATAGCAGTAAAATATTCGATTTAAGGAATTATTTTGCGTGCAGCCGAGAACATATGAAGAATTATAAGGTGTTGTAACTCTTCTGTTTCCATCTGAATCATAATATCTACATCTACGTTTCGAAGCTAAAAACTAATCAAGCCATATTTTATCAAAATTAATGGTGTTTTCATTATATGTTTTTTTTTTTTTGCGGTTGTGTGATAAGTTCGATAACCACACTGATTGCAATACAGCGAGGTTAGCCAAAATAAAGGCTGAAAATTGCGACATTTTTTTCACGGAATTAGAGTAAGTGTGCATACTAGCTGGCGATAATTAATCATTATGTAACACCTAAGATTGTGTGGAAAAATATTAGGGAAGTCTTTGAAAGTTTTTTTTCCACATTACGGTAAGGTGTTGCATAATGATTCAATTTATATTCCAAAACCCCCTTGCTGCGACCTAAGTTGTTGACTCCCACGTCCATATTTAGTGGTCGCATGACTGCCAGCACAAAGACATGATTTTTTACTACAGCATAGAGTAATGTAGTAAACTTAAAGAGAGGACACAAGCGCGGTTTCGCGACCCAGATACGTGCGTCTACTACCCTCCGCCAGGCGGCGCTTTTGAGTAATGTGTTTTACATTATTTTCTTTAAAAGTATTTCTTTTTTAAAATTGTCACACCCTAGTTAAATTTAAAATATTTAAAATTATTAAATAGTTTTCGTATACTACGTCGCAATCACGTGATGTATGACGCTTGGTATTGTCTATGATGGCGTCTCCGCATGGTTGGCATGGTCTGCCGTCTGCCCTTCTCCCCACCGTGCTTCCTCAACGCTCTTTGGTCGCCTCGCAAGCAACGAGGGGGCGCATAACCACTCGCGTTCTCGAAACGTTCACCTTGAGTTCGTGCTTCATGTAGCCGAGCAGCTTCAGTTCTTCGTTTTCGCGCAGTAATTGGCGTCAGGTCGTCAGGTCCTACTTCTTTGAACAGAAGGTAAGTTCTTTGCAACTTTATATTTTGCGTTGGTTAGCACAAAGATAGCGTAAACGGCACGACACTTCTTTCACTCACTTGTGTTGATCTGTCACGCGTGCGATAAGTTTTTGCTTTATTGTGACGCCGATCGAGCTATATCATCTTGTGACATGTCGGATTCACTTTTCGTTTATTTTTTCGTCATCCGATAGTTTTCTGCCTTCGGTATAAACTGCAGGAACGTGTCGTTGAGCTTGGATCCAATAGATGATAGAATTTAAGCTCTAGCTTCGTCGCTTTTTCCCCCGCTGAATCAGGTGATGCCCTACGGAAGTTACTGCTGCGTGCTCTGGTGCGCCAACAATGGAAAGACAAATAAAAAGCCAGGTGTTAAGTTTTTCTGGATTCCACGTGATTCAAGGTACGTATATATTTCAATTCAGTCCTTACTTCGACCATTTTCTGGAAGCAAACACTGAGTATAGCTGACGAACGAGTTTAGCAGAGACATTATACTTTTTTTATTTAAATATTCTTCTTTACAGTACGTATGGCAAGTCAAGAAAACTTCAAAATATTTTGGGGCTAGACAGATGGTGTTGTCTGAGTTACACAGCACGTTTACCAAAAACAAAAGGGTAAAGAAATGAATATTCTCAGCAAGAGCAAACTTTCACAAATAGTTCGCAAATGACACCCATAAAGTGATTAAATGACAACCAGCCAAAAATTTCTTTGATATAACTTTAGCATGAATACGAAGACACCGATCTCTTTCATGTTGCGTGACCGGGTGGGTTTCGAATACATGACCATTGTTTGCTCATATGGTACTGCACTGTAGAAAAGAAAAAAAAACTATCAGAGGGGATATACAACCGTGAACTTTGCGAAACGCGAAGGTTTCACTTAGTGGTGGCATTCAAAACTTCCGATATGCAAAAGAGCAGGGCTCACACATTTGCAGTTTATATCACCCGTTCAATGAATGTAACATAGGTAGTAAGTACAATGATGTTTTTCAGGTCAAAGACATGGGTACGGTATGCTAAACGCCCTGAGCTCATAGGAAAGACCGCCACACAGCTCAATGTGGGCTACCGGATGTGTAGTGAACACTTCACTACAAAGGACTTTATGGATCCGGGACAGGCGAGACTCACCAAAACTGCTATTCCTACTGTTCGACCGCAAATAGGTAGGCTCTCTGCAATAACACAAGGTAATAACTTTTCTTTTCTGGCAGATTGTAACAGGTTCCAATTTTATATTTTTGTTGTAACCAATTCCAGCTCTACTTTATTGCTGCCACCTGTCAGCATGATGTTAATGCTGCTCCATGGCAGTCTCGATTGTAGCATAGGCTTTATTTTTGTTTTATTAGTTGCCACACAACTGTTGCATTTCCAGTTATTTTATTGTTTTGTACAGGTTCTTTGTAAAATCTTAGCCCTATGCATAGCATTACTTTTCAGTGGCAATGACAGCCCAAATTAGTTGAAATATTGTTACTACAGCCGGAGGTCACTCTGCATTAAAACGTGGCGATTTGTGTCCTCCAATCGAGTGTTCTGCCAGTGCTGTATGACTTCTGACATGGCATGTTTGGTGTGTATCAGTCAGTGGTAATGCACACCAAATACAATATACAGCCCCTGTTTATAACGAATTTGGCAAGAGTAGAGGATCGGACTTTCACCATTCAAAGTAGACTTTTGACGTCAATGTTTAGTGTGAGCGTTTGCTCCACATGCTGCTTCGTTTTCGTGCTCAACAAGAATCTGATATGGAGGGCCGCAGAACGTCACCTTCCACTGGTGATCATTAACCCATTTATCTTAGAATTGATGTCCATATCTAAGATGAAAACCTTGTTCAACAGCACCGGTAGCCACAACAAGCCTTTTCGACGTGGAAGGCAGCATCACGTCGCCTTCCACTGCTGCTCATGGTGAGATCAGTTCGTGTAAAACTGCTGATCATTTCTAAGATGCAAACCTCGCTCAACAGTACCGGTAGCCACAACAAGCCTTTGCGACGCGGAAGGCAGCATCACGTCGCCTTCCACTGCTGCTCATGGTGAGATTAGTTCTTGTAGAACTGCTGATCATTTCTAAGATGCGAACCTTGTTCAACAGTAGCGGTAGCCACAACAAGCCTTTGCGACGCGGAGGGCAGCATCACGTCGTCTTCCACTGCTGCTCATGGTGAGATTAGTTCTTGTAGAACTGCTGATCATTTCTAAGACGCAAACCTTGTTCAACAGTACCGGTAGCCCCAACAAGCCTTTGCGACGCAGAGGGCAGCATCACGTCGCCTTCCACTGCTGCTCATGGTGAGATCAGTTCTTGTAGAACTGCTGATCATTTCTAAGATGCAAACCTTGTTCAACAGTACGGGTAGCCCCAACAAGCCTTTGCGACGCGGAGGGCAGCATCACGTCGCCTTCCACTGCTGCTCATGGTGAGATCAGTTCTTTTAGAACTGCTGATCATTTCTAAGATGCAAACCTGGTTCAACAGTACCGGTAGCCCCAACAAGCCTTTGCCACGCAGAGGGCAGCATCACTTCACCTTTCACTGCTGCTCCTGGTAAATAAATGTCCAACACGAATTCTCTTTTTGCAGACATTCGCGTTTTATAATCAAACACATTTCAGAACAAATGCCGGTGTCCAGCTCTCCTGATCAGCTCTTTGACCGCAGCGCTCCATCGTCTGGTAGCCGTTCTGAGTTACCTGGCGCCTGTGAGTCTATGGCTTGGCCTCTCCACATCATTAAGCACTGCGAAAATCTGTTCAGTACCTCTGTAGTTAGAATGCACATTGTTGCAATTCAAGGGACATTGATAAATGGCTCATTTTCATGTTGGCCTGAGGCATTTGTAACATCACTATGGGACTCTAGATGGTGGCTGACGCAAGACTCAATGTGTGCCATGGTAAAATGCTTTCAAAAAGGGTGGTTTCCCGATTTTTTCTGCTTACTGCACTAATTTGGCCATCCTGTTATCTATGGTTCAATTTTTGCATAACCTCAGTGAATATTGTGATTGGTTCTGAGATTCCTTCACTGGCGCACGTGCGTGAAGCTTGACCGCTTTGCACTGATGTCCTCGGAAAGCCACGACTGACGGAGGGGAGTGTTTGTGTCAAGTGGTCGGAGTTATGTCTTAGATGGTACGTCATTTGCATTTTTTCAGTCGCTTCAAAAGTGGCGGGCGAGGCTTGTTGTGTCATGTGACTGCAAGCTCTGTATTTTACAGTAATTCCATTTATGGCGGGTTGTACTCCGTATGAATTTCGTGTAGCCTGATTTATTTTTTCACTCGATATTGTCTTTGACAGGCTCTGGCCGTTGAACACCTAGTTCTATCAAGTGCACAAGACGACCCAGGGACGTCATAAAGCGCCTTCAAGCCAAGCTTTCCAGTTACAGGAAGACGATTGCAAGGCTGCGGAAGGAACAGAAGCAGAAGCATCGGTCTGTCTTAGAAGCTCTCGAAATTGTGCGTCCTTTTGTGAGTGAACAGGTGTTTGAACTGATTTCGTCACAGGCAAAATTAAGGTGCAAAGGACGGCAAAAGCGGTTCCCACTGTGGCTCAAGAAGTTTGCCTTGCACCTAAATTTTCATGGTCCCCAGGCGTACCGTTTCTTGTCGTCACATATAACGCTTCCCACACAGCGTTCTTTGCGAAGGTGGCTCTCAAACGTAAAAATGACTCCAGGTATCATACCTGGTGTCATGGCCTCCATCAAATCCCAAACGCGGTCTTGGAACGCTCGGGATCGTGTGTGTACTTTGATTTTTGACGAGATAGTGCTAAAAAAGAACTTATCTTATAATGTCACACACGACATTGTTCATGGATTTACCGATGACGGTGCAGAACGAACTTCCACCATTGCAGAAAGAGCCCTGGTTGTTCTGCTCTCTGGAATTTCGAAAAAGTGGGAGCAGCCTCTTGCATACACTATTGGGCACACATCAACACCATCTTCTGTCATCCGCAATCTCCTCATTTCACTGATTCAGGAACTTAAAACTGCTGGATTCACAGTGAAGGCTGTCGTGTGCGATCAGGGAGCGTCCAACGTATGCTTGGCCAACCAGCTAGGTGTGTCTGTTGAAAAGCCATTTTTCGAAGTTGAAAATGAACACGTTTATTTCATGTTCGACGTTCCACACCTCACCAAGACAACTAGGAATAACCTTCAAGCGCACAAGCTTTGCACAGGAAGTGAGGTCGTTAACTGGACGTATATTGTTCAACTTTATCGTTCAAACCACGAGATGAGACTTCGTTTGGCTCCAAAACTGACTGAGCGACATCTATTCCAGAAACCTTTCAGCAATATGAAAGTTAAGCGTGCCACACAAGTCCTGAGCGCCTCGGTGTGCTTAGCAATTCTATCCCTTGTCTATTCCAAGGAGCTTCCTGCCGCAGCCATGGCTACAGCATACTTCTGCGATCGAATGGACAAACTGTTTGATTGCCTAAATAGCTCAAAACTCAAAAAGACGGGGCAGAAGTTGCGCTATGGCATTCTGAAAGGAGAATCGGAGCTGGTTGATTTCCTTCACCAGCAGCTTTCGTGGATTGCAACATGGAAGTTTCTGGGTAGGAGGCAACCCCAAACCGCGACAGGGTGACAAATTACTTTAAAGAGTATCCTCATGCTCTGGGAGGACCTTTCAACCAACCACGACTTTCAGTTTTTGCTTACACGACGACTGCAGCAAGATGCACTCGAGAACATGTTGGGAACAATCAGACAAAAACGGATGCAACACAAATCCCAATGTATACCAGTTCACCTCAGG